>JAVQJS010020775.1:0-11617 GCA_036024795.1 Galaxias rostratus | reverse complement strand
TCTCTCTCTCTCTCTCTCTCTCTCTCCTAACAATGATACAGCTAACACTTTCTAAGGGGAAGGTATGAGAGGTAAACAGGGACATCCAGCAAAATAATCTTTATGGTTAGATGTATTTTGCCTAATTAAACTGTAATCCCTCTATAATGTTTTAAAACCTCTTAAAGGACATACAGCACCATAACCACGGCTGAGCAGAGACAGAGGTACCTGGATTATTTTTGTGTTGAGTATGATGAGTACAGAGACCTGCACTCTAGGATTGCAACTATAACACAGATGTTTGTTCAGCTGGGTACCAAGATCAGAGGCTTGCCTTTTGGGACAGAGGAATACAAGGTACTACACACAAACGGTACAGTATTAGCATGGACATTGGAACTTAATGCATACCCCATTGAAAACTTCAATGGACGTTTTAAGCATTTTGTGTCCTGGATTTTTTGTGATGCTTGATTATGATATTTATGAATGCCTTTATAAATGGCTCTTTATATCCTATGTCATCTAGGTAACAGAAGATCAAATATTGGAGAAGTACAACAAATATACAAAGGTAGGTTATTTTTACTTGTGATCATCCACTATTGACCAAAACGACAAATGAAAATTCAATTTAAACTAACACATTATTTGGTCAAAATATTGAACTTACAACCTGCTTTTGACTTTGACCTTTACATAGCATTGCTTATATGTTTTTTTAATTTAATTTAATTTAATTGCAACTGATGATTCTGCCTTGAGCATGATTTAATCGCCATTCTTGTCACGGCAGGAGTTTCCTGGTTATCGGGAAGAGAAAAAGCGTTGTGAATATCTACATGAGAAACTCTCCCATATTAAAAATCTTATCATAGATTACGATGCTGCGCATCACTCTTCATAGTGCATAGGCTGCTTGAGCTATTAGCATTTTTGTTGTTATGTTTACCAATGGACAAAGAAGAAAAAAGTCTGAAATGCATGAATTTGGACCTACAACAGAAGCCATCACCACAATTATTATTTATTATGGAGTTACAGTGTACAGAGCAAAGTGAAGGCCCCCACGAAAAGTATTTATCAATAGCAAATGAGGGGGTTATGGGGACTGTCAGTTTGATACATGCACTCATTTGATGGACGAAACCAATATCGCTGTCTGCACTTACTCACAATGTTACGTCTTAGCAACATGTTTCTCTCAAACATTCTGCAAACGTTTTACTGTACAGTTGGGGTCAAGTTGGCACGTGTATTATGCCATGGTTTATATGTATTGGATACTACTGTAATTTAAACATATTAGCGATTAAATGTATTAATTTGTAAAGGTTCCATGAAAATTGATGTATATGAGCTAGGAAGATGACAATCACCTGCGTCCAGATATGATTGACCAAATAAACATCACTGAAGAGTAAAACGATTCAATGAGCTTTTAAAATGAATATAAATGTGTGAGTGCATTAAACAAACGATTTATTAGTTTATTGCGTCTTTGTATACTGCAACCAGAAATGAAAAAAAGGCTAGCTTTCAGACTGATGTCTGCTACTGGTGAAAGGAGGACAGCCACTGGGAGGATCTCTGTGTAGTCATGACGACCACACAACTACCGGAACAACAACAACGTTTAGGAAATTCTAGCAAGCTAGACAGCGTTATCAATCAAGGTCTAAGTTTGCCTGGTTCCAATATTTCAACATCATATTTCCGTACTTTCTAGCCATAAACTCTGGCGTTGACCCGCCGCCGTGCACTAAAAGCTTGTCAGAAAGTTACAACCTAAACTTTAGTTTGGGATTAAATAGTACAGACGACGCCTGGATGCCTGGTTTGAGCCGACTCAGAATACCAGCAGCCGTTTTGGAAACTGCATAAATAACAAACAACTCCGACAGATTAGTGCTTAAAATGCCAGTTTATATGAGAAAAAGTCCTGCACATATCCCAGGAGACTCAGACAATGACCAAAGGGAAGATGATGAGGAGAGCTTTTTAAAAGATCCAGATCAACTCCAAGACCAGCTACCCCAGCCATTCCGTATGATTGACAAGGTCCTGAACAGGATACTAGATATGGCATGGGACGTAATTTCCGAGTCAGACAGAGAGTGTACTGAAAAATCTGAACAATCTAATCAAACCGTACCAGTTGTACAGCTTCCTGGGACATTTAAGGTATTATATTCGTAAATGTTACGATACGTTCTGTATAACAAAGTTAATAAGGTTTCATTTGAGGCCAAATATGCTGTGAAATAAATACTGACCGATCGTTACATGGCCCTGTTGATTTGCTGTCACCTTCCAGCTGCCGGAGAGGACCAACTGTTTGGTGTGCTCTGATGATGGCAGATATATCTTTATGGGCCACTCTCAAGGGCTGTCTGTTAGCACCACTTGTTCTCTCCTCTGTGTGTCTTCATGGCTGGAGGACAGACTAGAAATCACATCAATTCACATAACCGGCCTAGGGGAGACAGCTTATCTGGTCGGCACCGTCGATGACATGGGTATCCGTTTCTTTTTCCGTGTGGAGATGTCTTGCCTGATTAGTATTTGAAGCTATGTCAATGCCCGAAGACAAACCATCAGTACAATTATTTGTATTACGTGTAATATTCAGCATTTCTGTTTTTGCAGGTGTTGCAAGACTCTACACATTTCACAATGATACTATTAACTTGTTCAAAGTGTTCAATGAAGCAGTGAGTAATGCTATGCTATGCAATATCTTCGTTAGTAAATAATACATGAATGTATATAATGCATGTTTGTTAACTTTACAATGTGTCAATAAAACGTTTTGTATCCTAAACATTCACAGGAAGACCTTAACGTGAGACATATTTGCATGAAGTTTGAATTGTCCAAAGGTGGCGATTTTGGAGCTTTGTCGATCAGCTGTAAGAAAAAGATTTCACTAATGACATGCAGCTTTTATCTTTGTCCTCAATTTAATAAGTGGTACAACATTTGAAAAAGGTTGTATCTCATTTTCTTTTCAGGCAATGGTACGTGGTGTCTTGAAGTCTATCGGTTCCCTAAAGAAGCATGGCTAAAAGAACTAAAGGAACAGGCAACATCTCAAAAGCCGGTAAAGTATTTCAATATTCTACATGTTACTGTAAATATTTGCCCTAGAAATCACTATTGAATTCATTACAAATTATTGTAAAATATACACTGGATGTTTCTAATCTGTCAACCTCAGGCACAGCATCCATCTGGTATTGGAGATATAAAGTTGTTGCCTGTTACACTGATACTAAAAATAAAGCCACCTAAACCTCCAACAGGTACAGATCTGTGATCTATGTGGGATGTTTATAGGGAGAGGAAAATAATTTGTTATCTTACAAAATGGCTATATTAGATGTTCTTTTTTAAGTGATTAATGTATTAAGGTAATCTTTTTTCCTTATGAATATTGGATTTTTTCAGGTGCAGTCATTAAGAGCCCTTTTGAAGTCTTACCAAAGACAGAGGAGGGAAGTGTTTTTGGTATGGGACAGAATCACTTGGTTAGCAGTCGCCAATGGGAGGACCAGGATACTTTGTTTAGGTCAAAATACAGAAAATACCTTATCACAAACCTCAACAAAACAAAATTAACAGAGGAAAAACAAAGGTATGTAAAATCAAGAGAAAAACCATATATCATAATAATTTTGTGAAGTTCATTTTTTTTACTCAAGATTCTACATACAATCCACCATAATTACAACATGAAACAAGATTTTCGCAAATTTATTAAAAATAAATAACTAAGAAATCACACTCACAACCTTTGCTCATTACTTTGTTGATGCACCTTTGGCAGTAATTACAGCCCGCAGTCGTTTTGAATATGATGCCATAAGCTTGGCACACCTATCTGGGCAGTTTCACCCATTCCTCTTTGCAGCACCTCTCAAGTTCAATCAGGTTGGGTGGGAACGTCGGTGCACAGCCATTTTCAGATCTCTCCAGAGATGTTCAATCGGATTCAAGTCTGGGCCCTGGCTGGGCCACTCAAAGACATTCATAGAGTTGTCCTGAAGGCACTCCTGTGATATCTTAGCTGTGTGCTTGGGGTCATTGTCCTGTGGAAAAAGGCATTGTCACCCCAGTCTAAAATTGAGAGCGCTCTAGAGCAGGTTTTCATCCAGGATGTCATCCTGTACATTGCTGTATTAATATTTTCCTCTATCTTGACTAGTCTCCCAGTTCCTGCCATTGAAAAACATCCTCACAGCATGATGCTGCCACCACCATGATTCACCGTAGGGATGGTATTAGCCTAGTGATGAGTGTTGCCTGATTTCCTCCAATCATGATGCCTGGTTTTCACACCAAAGAGTTTATTAATCTTTGTCTCATCAGACCAGATAATTTTGTTTCACATGGTCTGAAAGTTTTTCAGGTGCATTTTGTCAAACTCTAGACAGGCTTCTATGTGCTTTTTCCTAAGGAGCGTCTTCCATCTGGCCACTCTACCATCCAGGGCTGATTGGTGGATTGCTGCAGCTATGGATGCCTTTCTGAAAGGTTCCCCTCTCTCCACTGAGGAATAATGAAGCTCTGACAGAGTGACTATCTGCTATTTGGTCACGTCCTCTCATCAAGGCCCTTACCCCCCGTTAGCTCAGTTTAGACGGCTGGCCAGCTCTAGGAAAAGTCCTGGTGGTGCCCAACATCTTCCATTCATGAATGATGGACTGTGCTCAATGGGACCTTCAAAGTAGTAGTAGCAGAAATGGTTCTGTACCCTTCCTCAGATTTGTGCCTCGAGACAATCCTGTCTCAAAGGTCTACAGAAAATTCCTTTGACTTCATGCTGGGTTTATTCTATGACATACACTGCCAACTGTGGGACCTTATATAGACAGGTGTGTGCC
Organism: Galaxias rostratus; assembly: GCA_036024795.1. NCBI lineage: Eukaryota > Metazoa > Chordata > Actinopteri > Galaxiiformes > Galaxiidae > Galaxias > Galaxias rostratus. The sequence continues at coordinate 6,749 of JAVQJS010020775.1, read as the reverse complement.
TTTACAAATAATTTCTAATCAACTGAAAATACCACAGGTGTACCAATCAAGATGTAGAAATATCTCAAGGATCAACTGTGGAAATATCATGCACCTGTGCAAAAATTTTTGCTTCACAGCAAATGCTGTGGTACATGTGATTTCTTAGTTTTTTGTTTATAATGAGTAAATAAAAAATCAAGGATTTCACATTTTCATTATGGTGTATTGTGTGTAGAATTTTTAAGAAAAAAATTATTTAATACATTTTGGAATAAGGCTGTAACATGATTTTTTGGGGGGAAAAGTGAAGAGATTTGAATACTCCTTTCGGATGCACTGTAGTAGTGTGTGGGGTACAAATTATAATAATACAACTTTGATTAAACGAATACATTTATTTTTTTAATTTCTGATCTATTCCTACCCCTAGTCAGACGAGATTATGGTATGTTAAATAATGATGTAGGTAAGTAGGTAGGTAAATGTAGCCTTGTTTTGCAACAATGGATGTAAGGACCATCTACCCATGTACTTTAACTAATTATTGTGCAATCATTACATCGGTATTGATTATCTGGTCTGACTTAGGAACATACCATTTTTTTGCAAAAAAGCTTAACTATACCTTTAACAATGTTAGTATCTTAAAATAACTGTATTTATTCACAATTCTTTCAGCAACTGCACCTTTCACTTTCTGCTGCCATGTGGCTTGTTTCCAGTGCTTGGAGGAGCAAGGTCCCAACCAGGTTAGGAACGACCACATTAGTACTTAAGCATATCAGAGTTGGTGTTTATTATAATTGCCTACAGAGTATCAGGATTGCTTGTTGACATTTTTTTTTACGTTTAGTACTTCATCATTTTCAATGTAGCATCCGGAAAGTATGCACACCCCTTCACATTTTCCACCTTTTAATTATGTTACAGGTTAATTCCAAAATGTATTAAATAAATAAAAGAAATCTTAACATTCTACATACAATACCACATAAAAACGAATATATTCAAAGTTATTTATATATATATATTATATATATATATACATCACATGAGATAGCATAAGAATTTACACCCTTTGCTGTGACACTCAAAATTTAGCTCAGGTGCATCCTGTTTCCACTGATCATCTTTTAGTTTCTACCTAAGTCCACCTGTTGTAAATTTAATTGACTGGGCATGATTTGGAAAGGCACACACCTATTTGTATAATGCCCCACAGTTGACTAAATGTCAGGACAGAAACCAAGTTATGAAGTCCGAGGATTTGTTTGTAGTCCTCAGAGATAGTATTGCATTGAGGCAAAGATCTGGGGAAGGGTACAAATAAATTTTGGCAGCATTGAATATCCCAACAACACAGTGGTCTCCATCATTTGCAAATGGAAGAAGTTTGGAAACCAGGATGTTGGAGCATTCAGGGAAGAAGGGCCTTGAAAGGAAAAGGTCAGAAAGGTTACCAAGAACCCAATGGTCACTCTGACAGAGCTCCAGTGTTCCTTTGTAGATATTGGAGAAGCTTCCAGAAGGACAACCATCTCTGCGGCACTCCACCAATCAGGCCTTTATGGTAGAGTGGCCAGACAGAAGCCACTCCTTAGTAAAAGGTACATGACAGCTGGCATGGAGTTTTCCAAAAGGCACCTAAAGGAGAAACAAAATAATCTGGTCTGATGAAACCAAGATTGAACTCTTTGGCCTGAATTCCAAGCATCATATCTGGAGGAAACCAGGCACTGCTTATCACCCAGCCAATACCATCTCCACAGTTTAGTGTGGTGGTGGCAGCATCATGCAGTGGGGGTGTTTTCAGCTGCGGGAACTGGAAGACTGGTCAGGATAAAGGGAAATGTAAATGTAACAATGCAACGAGAGATCCTTGTTGATAACAGGCTCCAGAGCGCTTTTGACCTCAGACTAGGACGAAGGTTCACGTTCAAACAGGACAACGACCCTAAGATAACAGCATCTTAGGGACAAGTCTGTGAATGTCCTTGAGTGTCCGAGGCAAACACCAGACTTGAATCCGATTGAACATCTTTGAAGAGATCTGAAAATGGCTGTGCACCGACGTTCCCATCCACCCTGATTGAGCTTGAGACAATCTGCAAAGAATGGGAGACACTACCCCAGAAGAGGTGTGCCAAGTAGCTTCATACTAAAGACCTGAGGTTGTAGTTGTTGCCAAAGGTGCTTCAACTAAGAATTGAGTAAAGGGTGTGAATACTTGTACGTGTGATATATTTTTTTATTACATTTGTGAAAAATTCCCCATAACTTTTGTAGAATGTTGAAAAGTTTTTTGCTTAATCCATTTTGGAATTAGGCTGTAACATAATAAAATGTGTAAAAAGTGAAGGGCTATGAATGCTTTCCGGATGCACCATACCACAACCCGCTCATGAGCCAGTGACAAGAGGGACTGAAATCAGGGTTTCCAATTTGAGAATCTTTATTTTAGACCAACAATATGTATGATGCTTTGTTCTTAGAGACACTCAAGTACAAACTACAACATAGGAAGGGACAGGTTGGGGTGTTGTCAATCCAGGACTCCTCCCCTTTCCTGCCATTCTGGAACAGACATAATTAACACACATATGAGAGGGAGGAGAGGCATAATTTACCAATGTTGCTATAATTCAAAGTTAGAAGTTAAGTGCAAACATTCAAACTGTGTTTTTGAGGGGGTTTTCAGCGCTGTCCAACATAAGACAGTTGTTTGTTATAGTTCCAATATTAGAACTGCAAAGAAATATATACCAAAACAATGTCAATCTTTTCATGTACAGAATACACATCTTGTATGCTTTTACCATCTCTTGGAAGGTGTGTCTGTGTCTATCTGTATGTGGTGGAGTGGTAGTCATAATCTTCAACAATACCTGCTATGCAAGCCTGCCAAAGAGAAATCAGGTTTGATGTTTCTTTGACTTGTGAATTGCCTATGTACTAAGTGTAGTTCCTAGTTTCTTTCAGCAGGTGGAAATCTTGAAGTCCTTGAAAGATCCCTTTCCATTTCAGACATAGAGCCGAGGCCAGATGTATTGTGGCCAAACGCACATGAAATCCTCTGTTCCAGTGTTAGCAGCTGCACCAGATATGTGTCTCTTGGACTTGCCACTGGTTTAGCATCTGTATGGGACAGGTATTTTGGTACGTTACTGTCTATTCCCTGAGTTGGACAATGTATAACACTGCTGCCAATTTCCTGTTTCTCCATTCGACTGTGCTCTAAAACTGGCAAGGGATACTTCCCTTTAAAATGCATTATCGTGTAAGATGATTTGGAATGTCTGCCTTAAGCCTTAACTATGCTAAATCTGCTGTTATGGCCCACATAGGAACGTAAGGAAATATGACTTGTGTGATCGTATGTTGGTTTTCTTTGTCCAATGTCACTCCACTCCATCTATTTGTCCAGACATTCTATTGCTGTTTATGTCTGTTGTGTCTAAAACTGAACAGCTCTAAAAAAAAAAAACTTTGTTTTTACAAGTGTGATAGATAACACATTCCAAAAGTAATGCCAATAAAATACTTCCATAAATAGTTCATAGAATGCACAGCGCAATCAAGATATTTTAATATAATTTTTAAATGTGTATTATTTTGGTTATTAATTAAAATAGAAACAATGTATGATCTCAACAAATGCAAAACATTTGACAAACAATAAGACTGGATTTGTTTTCTTGTAGAAACTTTAGTCTGAGTTTCCAATTGGGGCTCAAAACGGCTTAGGCCTTTTTATGAGTACTTTCTTTGGCCTTATGTTTATTGTTATTCTCTGTCTCTCTCTCTCTCTCTCTCTCTCTCTCTCTCACACACACTCTCTCTCTTGCTCTCTTTCACACAATTCAGGGATCCCATTATCTGTTCTTTCAGTAACCACAGACAGTGCTCTAAGCGGGATGATGTTTGTGGATTACAGGCCTCTTATTCCAGAGGAGGTCCATGTGGTATATCCGGTCAAGACCAAAGTTTATGTCCTGGTGATCTGTTTGAGTGGCACACGCCTCATGCTTACTATAGGGCAAGGAGTTAGCTCTCGTGCAGTTAAGCTCCAAGAAGGGTAAGTCAAGTTAGGTACACAATCCCAAATTTCAGTAACTGCACTTTTTTAATATCAATTTTCTCACGCTCCTTGTTTAGACCTGCAGAGACAGGAAGTCTACCCACCTGCACTGCCCCTGTGCCTTTTGCTCAGGGATTGGTGAGACCAATTTATGGAGTTGGTGCAGTGTGCTTGGTCATATACTTGTCATAGCATGATCATAAATGTTTAATTGCGGTACAAATGCATTTTTATATAATGCATTATTATACCACTATTCAAATGTTGTTAGCAGATCATGTTTGTACTTCTGTTTAAAACATCATGTTTGTGTGATGTGTGATCTCAGGTTCTTATTATGTATAGAGATGGTACCATGTTACTCCAAGATGTCATTAACAACACCAATGTGTGCCGGTTGACCCTTCCTGATACACACCTTCTGGCAACTCCCTGGAATCCCGTTTATGCCCTGGATTGGGCACTTCAAACTTTATTCATACAAGGTAGAAGAATAGTAGACTGAAAATGTTGATCTGTTTATCTGACTAGTTGCCATTCTATGGAAAGTAACACTTTTACAATCTTGAAAACAATAAGCAGCACAACATCATTGCAAAAACTCTGAAATATTCTATTGAGGCTATGGGCTAAACAAATAACTTGACCCTTAGAGAAATCAAGAAATTATAGAGAGGAGACTTTGGGATAGAAAGCGCTTGCTAACTTTTGTTCATTGTAGTTCTAACTATTCTACTGTTTTGGCGCAAAAATTAATATGAATGACTTTTTTTTATGTTTTTCTTACAGGTGACCACCACATAGGCCATTGTGAATCTGTGGAGACAGAGGACCGTGAAATGGAAAGTCAAGCTTTTGTCTTACGGTTCTCTGAGTCTGTTCTTCTAAAGCCATACTTGGTTACCCAGAGGGAATCTCAGAAGGAGCAAACCGGGATCAGCTTCTCCAACCTCGAGGAAGCATGTAATAACTACCTCCAGCAAAGGTTTGCGTGCTCAATTCCATTTATTTTTGACCTAAAATAACTGCTCTTGTGACTGTTGAAACCCCTAGCTAAAAGCCATATTCGATAATAGCACTTCACAATAGGTTGTTCTTCCACAATTTGGTCAACAACTGAACCATCAATAAAGTCAACAGATGTTTTTGGGGTGAAAGGATGTAACACTTTTGTCCTATAATGATGTGAAGGGTTCTGTGTGTGAAGGACAGGAACACAGCAATGACTCAGACATGGAACCAACTGCAGCGGCATGCTGCTACTGCCCTAGACAGCAATGGGAGACATGGCAACAAAACAACTAGCTGTCATGGGTCCTTGATTGAATAAGTTAGGTAGCACTTTGTGCCTGTGGAATAGACACATACAATGTTTTATTATTATGAATAAGTAAGCATATTAGAAAAATGACGCTCCTGCTTTTTTTCAGTTTACTGTGGCTAATTCAAAAAGCATTCCCTCTGGGTGATATATCTTTGTAAAATGCCTTCTATCAGTTGTGGTATACAACCATTAATTTGCTATTGGAAGTTTCAACCATTAAAAAGATCTTCAGTTTTTTTTGTAAATACTGCTTTTAGATTACTTTGTGATTTAACATTACTCTATGTATTTGCGATGTGACTTGATTCATGGAGTATTGAGCAGTCACTTTCAGAGTTTTTTTGAAAGAATCCCACAGAAACATGTTGGAAGTCTATTTTACAGTTTATAATTCCATTATAGCACAGTACTAACTATTTACAATGCTTTACAATTACCATAAAGCTATACTGTACAGAAATAAATTTAACAAATGTGGACATTTTAATGTGTTATAATGTGATGAATGACATGGATGCGAATAGTAAATGACCTGTGTATAATTAAGAGTCATAACTTCACATAAGTACCATCCCCCTTTCGGTTTTATTTTTGGTTGAATATCAAACAATCTCAGAGCCATAAAAGATCCAGACAAAAAATATATACAAGCTAAAATTATAATCAAACTCACTGAAGTGAGAAGAAATATCATGCACTTCTTGTGTGTTGTCAGTAAATCGTCTTATTCCGCAATCTTTTTATATCGAATTTAATACAAGCCAAGATACAATATAAATAAGATGACCCTTTTGAAGAAAGGTTTTTCTCATTGCTCTTAGTGTGCACACAAAACATTAAAGGATGTGCCCATATTCTACTAGTTTACTCTTGACTGCCCATCTGTCTTCCACTTAAGCCTTGGACTCAACAAGCAGAAATGCGTAAACCGAGAAAGAAATACATCGGTTATGGCTCAACATTGAAAAGAAAAAATAGCCTGACATTTTTTGTTAAAGGTTACTGTATGGGTTTGAGGGGGGAATTGATTTATTTGTCTGATAAATCTCCATGTCTTTACCCTACAATTAAGTTAATTACTCCCTAGAATTAAATTAATTGCAATTATTCTACGGGATAATTAAAGTACTTTAAACATTAAGGAGCAGTGATTAATGTGAACCTAGTGTGATAACCTTACAAATCATGCAGATGTTTAGTTATTAGTGTTATCCGATTATCTCATAAGACTTGTCTCGTCATAGAACATATCACACTCATATTCAGGACACTCACTAAAACAAATATATGAAAGTGTTCCTCTATCCAAGCATCAAATAACTGAGAGTAAAATCTAGATTTTGGGTGATTTTTTTGTATTTCCGG
>JAVQJS010020742.1:0-15156 GCA_036024795.1 Galaxias rostratus | reverse complement strand
ATATATATATATATATATATAGTGTTATTTTCGTGGACGTTTTCTTGAACGCAACTCTCAAAAATAGGCGAAGAATTGACAATTTAATGAACTGAAAACGTGATTTGAATATCAGAGTGATAAACACCTGGGGGAATGAACACTACTTAATAATGGACTAATTTGTACCAGGTATCCCTGAAAGGGATTCTTGTCAAGTCCTTAATTAATACATTAGATGTTTGTTAAACTGGGACTCAGTTGCCGACCTTCCCTACCCGACATGTTTTTATAAGTGGTTAAAATATTGACAACATGTGAACACACATCCAAATTAAATGAAGCTGATTTGCCATGTAGCAGATGCGCTTATAATAAGCCCAAAGTGATTACAGAAGGCCATGCATGATTGCGTACATGTTTAATAACTAAATGGTTCTGCATTCATTGTGTGCGTGTGTGTGTGTGTGTGTGTGGGGGGGGGGGGTTATGACATCTACGGTACATGCGTTAACGCATGTCTTTATGTACTCGTGTGTTTGTTAGACTGCGCGAGCAGCAGCTTGTTACCGCAGATAGTTCGGTGGCTGGCAGTGCTTTACGTGCTGCGGACACCGAGGCAGAGCAGCAGATCCCAGGCTTAATTAAGCCCACAGGAACAGATGGCTTGGTGGCTGCCTCTGCTGTTTGTCAGCCATGTGCCTCTTTAAACAGAAGAGCTAAACGCTGTGATAGGGGAGGGGGTTGGTTGTTCTGACCAGGAAAGATTGAGAGGAGGAGGTGGGTGAGGGAGGGAGGGAGGGGAGGGGGGGTAGAGGTAGACCTGCCAGACGTGATTAGCTTGTGTGTGAGCAGGCGCTAGGAGGAGGGGTGGTATCATGTGGAACACAGCATGTCTGCTTGGCTGGCTATGTGATAGGACCCTCCAAGGTGTTGGCCAGCCACATAGCCAGAGCTTTGATTATGACACAGTCTGTGTACATGTCCATTTAGTAGATACACATAACTTATGTTGCAAGTTACTTGTCGTGACAGCATATTACACGAGGGCCACTAGCCTTGCTGGAGGATTTATAGAGTTACTTGACGCATGTCTGTGTTGGCTCCTGTCTGTTTGTAGTCAGACCTAAAGGTTGTAGACTGAAAAAACTTGGCCCTTCTTTACTTGTATGACCAGCTTTTCACCTATGGACACCGCTGACCTTTTTCATTGATAACAACCCCCCATTGCAGACTCACAGAGTGAACATCTAATAGTCATACTACCAACGTTTTCTAATCCAGATTAATTAGCTACTTGTTGCACCTCTAAAATAGCTCTGTAATCCCTAGCGATGGCATCTCTGGTGCTAACGGCGAGTTGTAACCCGTCTTGACCATACTGTACATCTCCTCGACTGTCACAACAGGCACGGATAAGTAAGTGTTACGTTTGGACCCAAGTTAAATCGGCATTTGACATGGCATGAAGGATCAAGGCCCTTCGGGTTCAGACAACAAGGTTGGGCCAGGCTGAGCTGGGCCAAACTGGGCTGCCATGTTAGGAGTTACGTCAGCAGCCTGATGGACGAGCTCTTTCTGGGAGGCAGTATAGGAAAGGGGAAAATAGTGGTCGGCAGTTAGGTTGATCCGTGGAGAGGAAAAGAGTTGAACGAGTTTGCTGTGGTTGCTCATTGCGAGAGTATAAGTCATTCAAATTCTAGGAGTGTTAGTTACTAATGAATGTATTGAAAGGTAATGTTTAAAGCATAAGCAAGGCGTTTTTAAAAAGGTCAACAACAGAAGTTAGGCAAAACAGTCTTTCTATAATGATCTGATCTTGTGTGTTTCAGGTGGACAAAATCAATCCACGAGCGAGAACAGCCCTTACCCCGTTTTGAAGAGCTATGGCTTCTGCGTCGTCCAGTCTCGGGCCTAGGCTGTCTTGGTAGTCGAGGTCACATCTGGCGTGGAGCACGGAGGAACCGGGGATGATCAAGTCGCGCATGAACGGCTACGTGGCCAAGGACCCGAGCCCCGGGCTGTACCCCGGCCCCGGGGGCACCAAGCCCCACAGGGAGCGGGCCGTGGACTGCCCCGGCGAGGCGGGCGACACCACACAGCCGCCGCGCGGCAACGCCCAGATGGAGAGGATCCAGCACTACCAGGAGGAGCTGAGGAAGAAGAGGGAGGAGGAGGGCCGTGGGAAGCACGAGATTGACCCCGACGCCTCGCTGCGCCTCAAGAAGCTGTCACAGAACCCCAAGGTGGGCATCGACAACCCCACTTTCGAAGGGCCGGAGGTACCCCCGGTGGATGGCAGAGAACCCCCGAGCCAGGACCCTGCTGCCGGTGAGTTGTTGGGGGGCGGGGGAAGGAGGAGGAGAACAGGACAGGACAGGAAAAGGGGGTGAAAGGAGAAAGGGGGGAAGGGGGATGTTGTGCTTGTGAAGAATGGGGAGTTGGGAACTTTTACAAAAGAACCCTGTGAAGCCAATGAGATAGAACAATGGCTGAGGGGGGAGCTAGGGTCACCAATGGATTGGAGAGAGAACTCCTGTGTGTCTGTGTGTGTGCGTTTGGTTGATTGTTTGTAAGTTCTCACTCTTGACCCCAACAATTGACCAAATAAGTGTTTTACTTAAAATGCACTGTATTCCCTTTTTCCTAGGGATTGTATATAAAGGTCCATTATATCCTAAAGCTTCCCTTTCCATTTTCTAAAGGTGGTTATAAATCATTTCAGGATGGCCTTTTAGGTAAAATGCGTAGATTGTGCCTGTGAGAGTGCTTAGCCACCTTTAAGAAAGAATGTCTTTGCTGATGCAGGTTTTCAAAGAAATAGTTCTATGTGAAACTGTTAATGCACCCTGGATCAAACATGCTCCCAAGCCCACAATACCCAGTCTCCACCAGAAAAATACAAAGAGTCCACTGATCACAACCCTGCTCATCAGGTAAACTGGTGTAATGTGACCAGAGACTTGTTAAAAACCGTTATTCCCGAGCACAATTTTTCATTCCAGAAGGACGCAGACAAAGATGTTGTCTAGGTGCCAGGCATATAAGCACATAATATGTAGAAAAATCCATTTATTTGGCAGTCACGGGGCGGCCCTAAAATACCGCCCTAGCCTATTGCCGGGGAGCACAAAAGAGTGTTGTAGGATAGACCATTACCTTATAATTGACCAGTGGGTCAATGCATGGTGATTTGGAACTCTGAGCTAAGTAGTGCAAGCTATTTAGCCCTTATCTCTCTTTCGTCTCCCCTTATAAATCTACAACCATCTGTCTATTCCTCCCAATAAACCCGCCCGCCCACTCCTTCTCTCTGCCTATCGCCCAGCACTCTACCCTCCCGCCATCACCACCATCTTCCTCTTCTGGTCCGATCGGCGTGCCCCCTTACGTGTGCTTCTTCTCCCGTCTGGCAGAGCTGGCGGAGTTGCTGGGCGCCCTGAAGAGGGTCCAGGGCTGCCTGGTGGACGCCCAGAGCCAGGAGGACGTGACGCTGGTCCTGCAGCTCCTCAACCAGGAGGCCTTCCAGAGCGCCTTCACCGTGCACAGCGCAGTCACCCAGCAGATGAGCCGCGCGGGGGCCACCTCGCCCATCACGGCCCAGGCTCAGGGACTCTGCCAAGAGGTAAAAAGACTGGTGTGGAGGGAAGTGGCGTGGACCGGCCACTTTTTATTTCACACGGCCCTGCAACAGCACATTAAGGGCCATGTTCTTTCAGTGACCCAGTTTGTGGGACTCAAACATCGCCTCACTAGGAGGGGACAGTGTTATACTTTCTGTGTCAGTACTAGTTAAAGTAAAAACATGTGGTGGGCTGAGTTTTTAAAGGGGACTGGAATATAGACTGTGACGATGGCGGGTTTGGGATAGCGTAGCCAGAGGACTGAATAGTAAATTGAGAAGACATAAAAAGGTCCATTTAGGGAATTAATATACAAATGTATGAGGATGATATATGAAAAAAACATGTGGTAGGATCGAAGGATTGCGATAGATTTAGAAAGGGACCACAGATCAGTAGCCCAGCCTTTAACTTTTGAGATTAGCCCAGATTAGGAATGAAACCTTGGGAATATGGTTGGGAACTCTATTAGCTCTGTTTTACAGAATCCCCCCTCACTGACCGTGTGTGAGTCCTCTTTCTGCTTCACGTTTTTTAACCAAAGGAGGTACTTTGTTGCCTGATGGAGCAGGAAAGCCCATTCGAGTTAACGTCAGAAAGGGCTATACATAGATTTAGAGGCAACTGCCACTGCCATTGCTCGCCAGCAAGCAGTGGTTAATAGTGGGTAGGACGTTTCGTTCATTTGTAAAGGCTCTGGGTATGCAAGTCTCAGACTGACCACCAATAAATTGTGATATCTGAATTCACAAAGACCTTCATGACCAGATATTCTCCAAATAATGGCCTAAATACAAAGCCACAAATGTCACAGCCTCGTGTCCCTATAACATTGTCCGTGTGTTGAACAATCGTGCTAACGACACAAAGCGAACAAGGCGTGATCTCCTGATACTTTCGACCGGCGCCTCAGCAGCCCTGCAGTGCTTTGATGTCCTCCTCCTCTGAGGTAGGCGTGTCTCCTGAGCCACACCCTACTCGCACTCGCAACTTGTCCACCGCACTCCTCCCGGCTCTCCCTCCCCCTCCTCAGGCACACGGAGGCCTGTGAGGGGGTTCCTGTGTCCTGTGTGTCTGCACGACACATCCACACTTCCACTGTGTTGTGGCCACTGATGCAGGCGACTCGTACCACTGGCTCACTTCCTGTAAGCCTAGACGACTACGCCATGACATCTACTGGCCAGCTAAACATCATGGGGACACGTAGTCAAGAAAGGTTTGAGAGAAATAAAAGCCCCGTCTCCCAGAGTTCATTGAGAGGCCAGGATCCGGCGGCGCATTGCAGCTGGATTGCTGTGGGCATGTTGATAGTTTGTGGGTGGTGATAAGATGGAGCACCTTGTTTGGGAAGATGATCTCTCTCTCTCTCTCTCTCTCTCTCTCTCTCTCTCTCTCTCTCTCTGTCTCTCTCTCTCTCTCTCGCTTCCCCTTACACACACCCGGCCTGCACGCCGTCTTCCCACACACAGTGGGCTGTAGTGCACACTTAGCCACCGGGCAGGGCTCCCGAACGAGGCGTAATGGCTTGAGCCGCGCTGCGTCTAAACTTAAGTGGCTGCACTGTGACGCACTCTGATTGGTCCACTGGCAAACCTAATCTCCCAGCAACCCTGGGGCTGGTCAGGACAGGGAGGGGCTTTGCAGGGGGATGCGGGGGGTGCTGGGATTGAGGAGGCTAGAAAAAGAAACTCCAGCGGCTTACATCGACATGCTTTGTGTCAGGCCGGGGGGAGGGTGGGAAGGGCTTGGGGGTGCGTCAGCTTGTTACTGAGAACTTTAATTAGTAGAATGCATGAGCCAAACTGGCTCCGGAGGACGATGAAGGTAGAGAGCGGGCTTAAGACGGGGACCGGGAAGGGTTTTTTAGATATGTAGCATCACTGAAGCGTTTGCTATGTTATTAATGCCGTGTCTGTCTTTCTGTGAGAACTGCTATTTCAAGAAGCGGCGAGCATTCACAGTGTTGTTGTGTGCCGTTCTGTTTTACTCCTCGCCATGTTTTCATTTTCCAAAAACGAAAGTCTAATAGTTCTCCTACACTAGGGTGAATTCAGAGGTGTTTGCCTGTCAGGAATGTGAATCCCCACTGTGACTTATTATAGAGCAGCCGACGCGTGTGTATGTGTGCCTGTGTGTGTGTGTGCATGCATTCATGCACCTGTATTGCGTGTCACAGCTTCTTAAGCCCTCTAAAAAAAATAGCAGTAGCCTTCACGGTGTGTTTGAACAACATGCAGGGATTACATGTTGACACATAGCCTCGCTGCTCCAAAATGTCAGCTCGGGCACCGCAACAAGGTCACGGCGTATCTTTCCCCGAGACTGTTTGGAGACGTGTCCTTTAGCCATGTCTCTGTGATGTCTGTTCCCTCTCGCCTGTTATCTCATGCACGCTTCCGATCTGTCCCCTGCTTAGTGGTACTTACACAGCTTACGGGACACTCCACCCCCCCTCCCCACCTCACCCCACTCCCCACGTGTCTCCAGGTTCAGAGCATCCTACAGGCCAGCCGGCAGACGGAGGGCGTGGAGCTGAAGGCCCTGCTCACCACCCCCCACCTTCAGGTGAGACGCCAGCCTGCCCCTCCCCTGGCCCTTTCCTTGTTCCCCTGTTGGAGAGCTTTCGTTGGGCTCCATGGCTTCAGGCGGCCGATCATCTGTAAGCAAACCGGGACACCTGTGGTTGGGGAGAGCAGAACACGTTGTATTCGTCTCCAAGGTCCCTAGGATTTTGGTTTCTGACTTTTCTACCTGTGTGGCACTGCAGTTGTCAGTCTTGATAATTGTGACTCCTAAATAATATGAGAATGGGAGACATCCATGAGTGGCCTGGCCTGTCGCCCTGGCGATCGCTTCACGTTTCCACCATGGGCCTTAAAAAGAACTTCCAGTCACACCCCGTTGTCCAGTACCTTTGGCAGCTGAGTGTCGGACCGTTGGGACAGCTCGCCTTCAAAAGGTTGGCTGGCTGGTTCAGCTGGGATTACCCTTGACCTCTGGCTGGGCTGTGTTTGCATCAAAGAGGTGCTGGGCTCAAAGAACAAGGCTTGTCTGACCTGTCCCCGAGGCTTCACAGCGCGGAACAGCAAGGAGGCAAGGAACGGGAATATGCAAGCTTCGGTACAACAGCGTCGACCAAAGGAAAAGTGAGAAAGGGAGAATATCAAAATATATAGGCTCATGAACCCAGGAAACTCTTGTTGTTGTTGTACGACGCCCCGAATCGTGTAAATTGTGTTAAGCCATCTCGTTCTGCCCGGGCGGAGAATCCTATCACTGTGAAGCGACCCGAGACATTTCCGTCCAGGGGAGTGACCAAGGGGGGTCAGCCCGTCATGTGAGGAGGCCAGGGCCGTCCGTCCTGCTGTGGACAGGAGTGGAATTTAGGATCCCATGACTCGTAGGACTCCTGCTGGCCGATCGGGCTGGAGAGGGCCCTTTGATAGCGATGAAAAGTTTGCTGAAGCAACGTAATTCACAATGTACTTGGTTTTTTAATAATTACTTTTATAAAAAACATACATTTTTAAAAAAGGTGTGCACTAACGACATCAGTTTAACCTCATCAAATATTGTCACATTGCAATGGTATGAATAATGACCAACTCTCACATTATACTTTCAGTCTTTTAGGAGCCCATTGGGGGAAAAGAGTTTAACGTTTACACTTCCACCCGTGTGATCCCATTAGGAAAGTACAAGTGATGGACACAGACGAGTGAGAGACTCAGTCAGATTAGCCCACGTTGCCCTCCCCGACCCAGCTGTCTTGGCACGAGTAAACAACAACACCACAGAACCCCATTAACCTGCACGGGGAGGAAGCCCCTGGTGGCCGGTGGGAGCCCGGTGCTCTCTCCTCCCTCCTCCCCCTGTTTCCAGGGAAAGAGTTGTGTCACCCGCCCCCATCCCCCCCTACGCCACGAGCCAAGAAGCCCAAAGTGCTTGGATGATTGATGGCGTGCGCATCCTGACTCTTAAACGCAGGGTGGGGGGAAGGAGGAAGACGGATAGCGTGCACGCCTAGGCTTAGCCAGCACCCCTCACGTCTCCGGTGGCACGGGAAGAGAGACTAATTTGGGCCGACAGTTATTAATTGTGGGGTGCGCGGCGCTTGTCACATTAAATGAAGTGAGGGAGTAATCGGTGTATTATTGCTGGCATGGAGGTGGAGTTTGCTGACTGCTCACGTTAAGGAGAGAAGGCGGGGAGGGTTAGTGTTGGCCAACAGGTGCGTATTTAAGCAAGAGGGATGGGAAGCAGTTTGTATATCCCCCCCGTCTCTGATGTTATTTTATGGCTGCTTACTAGACTATATAGAGCGTACCGTGTGCGTTGTATCGCCCCCCCTCCCCCCTTTGAACTCTGCTTTATAGTCTATATTTATGGTTTCTCTGCAGTCTACTTTATGTTTGTAGTGTGCGTGTGTGTGTGTTACATTTACCTGGTTCCCACCACCTGAATCACAGCCTAAGCCATGTTATTCACTGAACACTTAACACTCATGTGGGCAGTGTTGTTTCAAACTCTCTCTGTCCTCCCCAGGCCCTGATGCAGACCCACGACAGTGTGGCGGAGCTGGAGCCAGAGCCGGGGGACAGTGTGACTCAGTACCTAGGGGAGACGGTGAAGCTGGTGCGCCTGGAGAAGGCCCGCGATGTGCCCCTGGTGAGCCCTGCTGCGTGTGTGTGCGTTTGTGTGTGTGTGTCTCGATGCCCTTGAACGTTCAAAATATGTCAGAGTGTCCTGAAGCTTGAGCCGACCTTGTGGCGCTGTTTGTATTTGAACAAGGTATTTTCAGATGGCTATCACAGGATACCCACGATGGCCAGCAAGCGTAATCACTGGAACGACATGTTCCTACACGTCATGGCCCTATGGAGAGCCCTGTCTTCCTCTCCCCAATCCGCTCTTCGTTTGGGATGCTCTTTCATTTGGCTTTCATCCCGGTCTCAGGTCATGTGACCATTGTGTGTGTGTGTGTGTGTGTGTGTGTGTGTGTGTGTGTGTGTGCGTGTGTGTGTGTGTGTTTTGGGGGCAGGGTGCGACGGTGCGGAACGACATGGACAGCGTGGTGGTGAGTCGGCTGGTAAAGGGTGGGGCGGCGGAGAAGAGCGGCCTGCTCAGCGAAGGAGACGAGATCCTGGAGATCAACGGGATTCCCGTCCGCGGGAAAAGCGTCAACGACGTCCATGACCTGCTGGTGGGAGCGCAGTCGTAGATGTGTTTTTCTTTCGTTTTGCGTGTGGTAACCCTTTTCTCAGGGAAAGATGTATATGATTACGTTGGTGCTCATTGAAGCCGCTAGCTGATTCTAGCCTGTTTTCTTTTTAAGTCCTCTGTTATAATTGAACTGTGCTGAAAGCATGTGTGGGGGATGATTAATGACGTGTATTTTCTCCTTCTTCCTCAGTTACAAATGCACGGCACTCTGACCTTCCTCCTCATCCCAAGCTCTCAGAACAAACCTGTCCCACCCAGACAGAACGTGGTGAGTTTCTCCTGGACACACCTCCTATAGCTGTTTGTTTCTGGCGGCCCTCCTCTCTTCAACCAATGGCTACACACCGTCCACAGATTCACGTCCGCTCCTACTTCGACTACGATCCCTCCGACGACCCCTTCGTGCCGTGTCGGGAGCTGGGCCTGTCCTTCCAGAAGGGAGACATCCTCCACGTCATCAGCCAGGACGACCCCAACTGGTGGCAGGCCTACCGGGATGGGGACGAGGACAACCAGCCTCTGGCCGGGCTCATTCCAGGTAGGTGATAACAGACCCACACACACACACACACGTTTTATAATGTTGGACGAGGCTCACTGGTCATGCTCTGTGGGTTTTTCTTTTAGGGAAGTGTTTCCAGCAACAGAGAGAGACACTGAAGAAAACAATTGTGGACAAGAATCCAGAAAGTCAAGGCAAGGTTATATACTTAGGTTACACACACACACACACACACACACACACACACACACACACACACACACAATTGATTAGTTTCACTGATGTAGTGAAAACCATGGCATTTGTGGAAAACCTGTGCCCTGATGCCTCAGCGAGATAATAATTATTCCCCTCTCCCCCAGGAAAACTTTGGTGTGCAAAGAAGAGCAAGAAGCAGAGGAAAAAGACGATGTACAACCCCGTCACAAGTGCCGGTACAATCTCGACCCAATCCCCCCCTTGCTCACTCCCTTATCCGTCACTTATCGTTCTCGCTCTCTCTGATCTCGCGCCGATAACTCAGTGTGTCTCTCTTTCTCTGATGAGCGTCGATAACCCCTCAACACTCAGCCACACTGCCGCTGGCATTATCGACGAGCCTGCTCGCTCATTCCCTGGTGCCTGGCCGTTCTCCTTGCAGGCTGCCATATCCCAAAGTGTAGTGGTCTGTCGCAGTAGGCAGGAGCACGACAAGAGCAGAGGTTGATCACCGACGGAGGGGGGGTTGTAAATTCACAGCAGGCAGGCAGCTGCTTGCTCACACACACACACACACACACACACACACACACACACACACACACACATACAGGTAAACAGGCCTGTGGTCAATCTCACATCGTCTTTTCTCAGACAACTATGACGACATCCTGACCTACGAGGAAATGGCCCTGTACCACCAGCCGGCCAACCGCAAGCGTCCCGTCGCCCTGATCGGCCCGCCGGGGAGCGGGCAGGACGAGCTGCGTCGCCGGCTGCTGTCCCTGGAGCCGGACAGGTTCGCGGGAGCCGTACCACGTACGTGACGGAGGGAGACGACAGGCGCTTGGTGATGATGACTGGGCGGTGATTCTGTGCTATCGTGGGGGGGACATGCTGACTCCCGTGTTGCCTTGCACACCACAGACACGACCAGAGCCTCGAGGACCCACGAGAGGAACGGACGAGAGTATCACTTTGTGAGCCGGGCGGCCTTCGAAACGGACCAGGCCGCAGGGAAATTCATCGAGGCGGGGGAATACGAGAGGAACCTGTACGGCACCAGCAGCGACTCCGTCCGGCAGGTCATCAACTCTGGACGCATCTGTCTGATGTGCCTGCACACAAAGGTATAGGTGCTTTCAACTGTTCTAAGTTAGACCTTCCTAATGCTATATTAGATACAAATACAATCGTTATTATTGTTTGATTGATGCTAACATTTTAACATAAGATAATTCATCCTCCTAGTACCTCAAAGTGTTCGTAATCTATTGGATTGGAAAATGTCAAGATATTTTTGTGTCTGCTTTCCAACTTCCTGTCCCTGTGCTTCATCATCCTTTCGCTCCCCAGTCTCTGCAGGTTTTAAGGTCCTCCAACCTTAAGCCTTACGTTATCCTCATCGCTCCTCCCTCTCAGGAACGGTTGCGCACCCTGCTGGCCAAGGAGGGGAAAAACCCAAAGGTACAGTTATCAATTTGAATAATATCAATTTGTTTTTTAGTAAGTAATTATATCTTTTTAATCATACTCCTTGGTATGTGTGCAGTGCTGAAAAAAGACGTGTTGTGAAAGAATGTGCCTACTGGTCGAATGTAAAGGGCTGAATTATCTACGTGTATAAGAAATAAGATAGCCTTAAGAAAGAATTTGATTTCACATGACAACACAGCTGCCTTGCACCATCAATCCATGTCTATACTCTCATCCTCCCTCTCCTCCCGAACCTCGGACTCCGTTGTGTGTGCCAAGCCCGAGGAGCTGAAAGAGATCATAGAGAAGGCCCGCGAGATGGAGCAGAGCTACGGCCACATGTTTGACGCTGCCATCGTCAACACGGAGCCGGACACGGCTTTCCACGAGCTACGCAGGATGATCGAGAAGCTGGACACTGAGCCCCAGTGGGTGCCCTCCTCCTGGCTGTGTTGAAAGGTCAGAGTACCCCCCCCCCCAATAAGAAGGGTGTCTGCCCCGTGGAAGAATGAACTGAATCGTCACTGAGCGTTTCTGACGCCAAATGAGGATTGACATATTTTCCTATAGCAAGATGATCCGTTCTACATTTTTAGAGACATTTTGTAAACTACTTTTTCTCTGTGTATGTATGTGTTGGATGTGTTGTCCTTTTCTGTTATACCAAATGTACTTGTCAACATTCCAATTCTATGCAAAAATATTTATCCTACATTAGAAAACATGTTTTTCATTTACTCTCTATAGATATTTATTATTGTACATATGCATTTTCTAGGCCAAAGGTTAAAGAAGTCTGTTTTATTGGTACACATTGTATGTGTAATGCACAGCAATACAAGAATAATATGATTTATCAGTACAAAGACAATATATTGACAGATTGAATGGATCTGCCTCACTCTTGTTCTACAAACCAAATATCCTGCTCACAGAGAACTTCTTACTTTTAGAAAAACCAAAGACACAATTTTAATCAATATAGTATTTTGGGTCATTAATTAATGTCAGTGTTTTTTGTCGTCTTGAGTTGTTGTGTATTCTCTGTCATAACAACATACCTTGGAAATCTACAGTATGCTTTTTTTCAACACAGTATTACCTTTTAAAGTTGTAGTGCTGATCTGTGGATAATTGTTCAGAAAGACCATTTTAATCATAGCATTAACATATCTTTACTTTAATTGCAAGCTGTGTATAGATCTGAAGAACAACTTCAATAAAATTAAATATTTTAAATGATATGAATGAACATTGTAGAAATCTTATTTTGCAGTGACTGGAAATACTTCATGTGTGTGTAATACCAATGAGCTCTCATAACATGAATGCTACTAGGCACCTGATGAATTTAATAGTTACGTGTCAATACAACAGTAACGTGTTATGTTGAGACATTGCGATGTGGCTGTGTTTTCCCTCGTTGTCTTAAAGCAAAGCAAGCAGTGAGTCACAAGCATCGTAAAACACGATTTGCTCTGTGCTAATTTTATACCACTTGATATCAAAGATCCGCATCGCAAGATTTCCTTCATAGCAAGGAGAATCCCTTTTAATTGTATATAACATAAACAAGACATGATTAATATTCAGACAATTTATTTGGATGACATGTCCGGGCCTGCTCTTTTGCACTAGGTCCTACATCAGGATCAAAGACATATACAAACATAGTGTAAGCCATCCTTATGTTTCTGTAGGAGGATAGGTGGAATTTGACATCACATTCTTACACACTGGGAAAAACCACAACGACTACAATGTAACTATCCAGATCAACTGCATGCACTAGCAACTAATAACAGTTTCTCCCAATCACATGGAATGCTTTAACAGTTCGCTTTTGAAAAGTGTGTAATGTACATATATAATTTGCTTCACTCAGTATTTAAAATAATAAAATTACGTAAACTTGGTCAACTAGTTAACTGTGTTGCACTTTAGTTGTCTGTAAAGGAACATTTCATTATATATACAGTGATATATCTGGACACATCTTCAATACTGAAAACAATATAATGAAACACCAAGATGTACACAACATAACATTTCCCATTTTCACAAGAAGACATCAACATGGCCTGAGAGGCACTCAATAAATAGGACGCGGATTGGAGTGGATGACGGGGCGAGTATGTCACTCAAACAACAGATCCTCATCCGCCTCCTCTGTCAGCATGTTGGAGGGCTCGGCAATAGGACCCAGCTTAGCCAAGCGGGCAGCGATCTCCAGCTCCGTCCTCTCCCTCATCTGCTTCTTCTTCTCCTGAATCTTCTTCAGCCTGATTCAGAAACGGAAAACAACAAAGTGGCCAAATGGTCAAGTACACAAAGTAAGATACAATAGGTAAAGTCATCTTGTTACAAGGCATGTAACGGATCGAAATGTAACATGAAAACTACGCATTCCAAAATATTTTTTTGTTATAATGCATAATTCAGCTACACATGCATACAAGGTGGTCACGGGCAAACGGCTATGAAAGGACGAACGCCCCACCTGTAGAACTCTTCTCGTTCTCTTTCATCCAACTCTGTGATAATATAAGTTAGGGTGCGCTCAATCCGGGGGATGATCACTGTGGATTGACAAAGACCCTTGATCACTTACTTATTTTGAACAAGACGTGGGATTTCTATTCTGTAGACTCGCTACATTATAAACTCACCGTGCTCGATGGCATTGACTCGGCGGTTGGTGATCTTGATGGCCTCATCCAGAGTGACAAAAGAGGTCTGAACATGATAATGTGACAATTAGTGATTATGATCTTATTGCTATACTTTGTTCTACATGTGACAGAACCTCCTACCTGTAAAGAGGCCAGCTCCACTAGCAGTTCAACAGCTTTAGCATAGTTTCTCTTCAGTCTGGAAAGTTGTTCTCCTCCTCTAGCCAGACCAGTCAGCTCGTAGCCTGACAAAAATAAATAGAAATGGAGGCAAATTCTTTGTCAAAAATGATGATACTGACGTTTATTTAAGGCTATTTCAACATGAAAAAAACATAATCAGTCACTCACTGTCTGTGCCTTCTTGGTAGTGCTCAAACACAGGTAGGGTTACACCTGAAAAGTGTAAGAAATATAGATGAAATATGTATATTTGTTATACTTTTAAACAATAAAATAAATAATATTGTAGGCTAACCTGCTACATTGTCCTTCTTAGCACGAACCTTCACCTGAGCCTTGTTCACATTCTGGATAACAGTTGTGCTGAAACCCCCCGCCCGCCCACACACACACACACACACACACACACACACACACACACACACACATACAAATATGCACAAACACACAAACACACACACACACACACACATATACGTTCCCTATTCTCTGCCGTCGATCCACCACAGAGAGAGCAGCATTATCTTGTCCAGTGATTAGGGAAATGCAGCTCCCTAAGAGGAGGACGCTAGTCCCAAGCCATAAGTCTGGTAGATAATCGTCCTATGTCCCACACAATACCACTCAGCAGTATCTACAACCCAGCACACCACCCCGAGAGGAGGGGGCACCATGGAACCACACAAAAAATGCAACCTAGTCAGTATCTGGCGGTGAGATTCAAAAACGCTGCCTAAAGAGAAAGCAAAGAAAGGCATGAGGGAATCTATGATCTGACTTAAGACTGGGAGTTACTTCGATGACAGCACCAAGCTGGATTGTTGTCTCAGATAGCAATTTCTGTAGCTGTACCTTTTTTAAAACCTTGAGGTGGGTAGAAACAACACCAAAACGGTAGATTGCGCACTATGGGGCATGCAAAGCAGTGCGGTGAAGAGAGGAAGAAGAAAGATGGAGGACAGATGAGGGAACACCTACGTCAATGACAACAACTAAAAGAAGGGAGGTTATTTCCAAATGTTCCTGTGGGAACACTAATGTGTTGCGAGAGCACGAAGAGTTCGGTGTCCGATTTTGTCTGGGTTTTTCTGTTTGGATTCGTCAAGATCCATGTCAGCACACCTCTCTACCTTAGAGAGTTTGGGAGTGAGAGAGCATGAGAAGGAGATAGAAGGAGAGAGAGAGACAGAGCAATAGAGAAAGACAGAGAGACAGAGAGAGCAATAGAGAAAGACAGAGAGAGACAGAGAGACAAACAGACGGAGAAATAGAGAGAGACAGAGAGAAAGAGAAAGAG
>JAVQJS010020676.1:0-17664 GCA_036024795.1 Galaxias rostratus | reverse complement strand
CCCCCCCCCCCCCCCCCCCCCCCCCCCCCCCCCCCCCCCCCCCCCCCCCCCCCCCCCCCCCCCCGGCCACTGACCTGGTTCTGTTAGCGGCTGCTGTCCCTGTCCCTGCCTGGAGGCGGAGGATTGCATCTTTCTTCCTCGTTTCGGCACCCAACCGCAGTTTTCTGCTGCTCTCTCTTTGTTTTGGTGGACACATTATGGTTCTCATAAGGGAGCCAGGAGGGAAACTCATTTTCCGCCTCGCACTCTTATTGTTCCGCCTTTTGAAATATTCATAGAATACGGAGAGGAGAGAGAATAACACGTCGCCAAGAAAAAATAAGACAAAAAGCCCGTTGGTGGATTCCAGAGCTGGGCCGCTTTCCAAAGAGACAGTATTGGCTTTCTCAAGCTGTAGATTGAGCACCAAACCACTTCGCGAGGCACGAGTCACACAGCGGAGTGCCCAAAGACTTGGCCTGCTGCCCTCCATCGACCCGGCTATGGGGGTATAGCCAGAAACCTAAAAGGTACTCAAAGAGATGGGCACGTTACACCGCCATGAAAGGTTTAAAATGCAGACTAATTAAATCATTTCAAAACACCCAATTTTGAAATGTATTATTAATGTGTCTTTTTAAGCATTACCAGAGCAAATGCTAACCGAACAAAGAATGTAGCCCAGCTATTTGGCTCCTCCAGGCTTCTTGACATTCCTGGAACCTAGAATTTGGGTCTGCTTGAACCAGCTTTGATCTATCCGAGCCCAGTAGAACCAGCTCTGATCTCACCTTCCCTATCCCTGCCAAGTAGAACCAGTTCTGATCTCACCTCCCCTATCCCTGCTCAGTAGAACCAGTTCTGATCTCACATAGCCAATCCCAGCCCGGTAGAACCAGCTCTGATCTCACCTCCCCTATCCCAGCCCAGTAGAACCAGCTCTGATCTCACCTAGCCTATCCCAGCCCAGTAGAACCAGCTCTGATCTCACATAGCCAATCCCAGCCCAGTAGAACCAGCGGTTTCCATCTCTCTGATTGCTCTTCACTCTCGACTGGTTGGCTGACAGGCCGGCTGGCTGGCCGACTGGCTGGCTGGTCAGTTTGCTGGCTGTGGTTGTGTCTGGCTAGTGTTTGAATAAGGACCTGGCGACTCTGCTAATGAATGCAGAGTCACGGACCACATCAGGCCTGGTGCTGCCATCTTGTTAAGCCTCGACATCGATTCCCCTTTTCGTTCTATCCCCTTTCTCTGTCCCTGTTTCTCTCTCTCTCTCTCCCTCAGTCGCTCTGTTCTCTCTTTCTTTCTTTCTCTCTCTCTCTCTCTCTCTCTCCCCTTTTCTCTCTCTCCGTAATTCCCTTGGCCTTTCATTCTATCCTTTTTTCTCTGACTTTTTTTGTGTGAGCGACCAGCTCAGCGAGTCTCTGTTTGTCCACCCCTGCCCTCTCTTTAACTCTTCATCTCTCTCTCTCTCTCTCTCTCTCTCTCTCTCTCTCGCTCTCTCCTTTCCCCTCTTCCTTTTCTTCAGTCTCTCCATCGCGGCCCTTCCCGGCTCAACAGCACAACACCGCTTGACCCTTGGACCCTTCCCTCCCCCTCTCACCCTCTCGCTCTCTCTCCCCCCCTGCAGCCAAGCCCCGGAACTCTGCGTCAGCGCTCACCGTGCAGGCGGGCGGCGCGGCGGTGACTGTGGCGCAGTGCGAGGCGGCGGACGGCAAGCCCGCGGCCACCATCAAGTGGCTGGCGCCGCTGGTGACGGGCAACAGCAGCACCAGCACGCGGCCGGGCGCCAACGGCACGGTGACGGTGCGGAGCGAGTACCGCATGGTACCCAACGCCACGGACAACGGCATGGAGGTCACCTGCATCATCAGCCAGCGCACGCAGGACAAGCCGCAGACCTTCCCCCTCACCTTGTCCGTGGAACGTGAGTGACCCCGCGCACGCACGCGCACACACACACACACACACACACACACACACACACAGCGCCAAATGTTTTTCAATGTTTTTTCATTATCGCTCCCAGCGGATAAGAATGCAAGCACAGTCGCACGCACATACAAATGCTCGCACACACACCGACACACACTGCCAAAAAGACTCCACAACCCAAATCTTCGCAATCTGTCTCTGGACCATCACTGTACGTTGTTTCCACCTGGACGAATCGATCTAAATCTGTCGCGGGAGATTAGTGTCGAGATCGACTACACACACACACACACACACACATCGTTACAGCACACCTTTTTCACATGAAGCTCGGAGGAGGTTTACCCTCCCACTCAATCTCACACAGATACTCACACACGCTGGCTCCGCTCACTGCTGTGTGCAATTGCATAGCTGCGAGGGTGTTGCGGTGGTTGTGTGTGTGTGTGTGTGTGTGTGTGTGTGTGTGTGTGTGTGTGTGTGTGTGTGTGTGTGTGTGTGTGTGTGTGTGTGTGTGTGTGTGTGCGCGCGCGCGCGCTGTCCTCCCCTCCCCACATCTCCAGCTGCCTGTCTCCTGTCCAGCAGAGCAGTCTAAACCTGTTTTTTAGGTCACCTCTCACCGTGGCGGGCCTCCCCTCCCTCTCTCACACACCCATCTCCTCTCCAACCTCTCATTTGTCCTCTCACAGCCTCCTCCCCGCTGCCTCCCTTTTGATATCCCCCCATCTCCCCGTCTAGTGCCGCTGCCCAGCCATCAGCGGCCACTCTGGCTGCCCCTTCTCTCACACGGCGCTAACACTTGTCCTCCTCTCTCTCTCTCTCTCTCACAGACCCCCCCACGCTGACCATCGGGGGCTATGACAACAACTGGTACGTGGGTCGCTCCAACGCCGTGCTGATCTGCCTGGCCATCTCCAACCCACCGCCCACCTCCATCACCTGGACCACGTGAGTGCAGCCCCCCGTCCCCCCCCCCCGTCCCCGCTGACTGTTCCACCGTCTTAGCTAGCCGTTCATTATGGGAGTCTCACAGCCCGTGGTGTGTTGTGAGGCCGTGAGGGTGCATGACAGACTGGGTCCGTTTCCTCCATGACTACGGAGCTTCCCGTGGTGTTCCAGCTAGGCATTCCATCCCGGATTGCCCTCTTCGTCCACGCTGACGGGCGGTTTGGGAACGTGTGCGCCAACGGAGGGACAATTTTTTCCCCCTCGATGATCTCCATTCTGTAGAGATGTGTCATCGCCATAGCCAGATGGCTGGTTGGTGTGTGTGTGTGTGTGTGCGTGTATGTGTGTGTGTGTGTGTGTGTGTGTGTGTGAGAGAGAGAGAGGGGGGGGGGGGGGGGTTAGGGACAGAGAAAGTTCTGAGTGTCTTTGTAAGGTCACTTTTGTGCGTCTGTCACTTTAGTGTCTTTGCGCCCGTATTTGTCTTCGTCTCACTGTCTGTGTCTGTCACGTGCGAGTGTGTGTGTGCGTGTGTGTGCACATCTCCCTGCAGGCCATGTCTCCACTGGATGAATATGGAGTGGAGTGACAGAGTGACTGCTCAGATGGCTGTCTTCCTGAGCCCTGATTTCTGTACTGACACTCTCCCTCCTTCTCATCCCTCTCTCCCTGCCCCGATCCTCCGCTCCAACCGTCTCCTTCCTCTCTTGATTTAACTCCTGTTCCTTTCGCCCTCCCTGTGTTTTGTCCTTCCCCGCTTCTTTTTCATCATCTCCATCCCCCCTGCAGTATATCAGGCCCTCTGCCAGCCACGGTGGAGGTGGAGGACAACAAGCTGACCGTGAGGAAAGTGGACGATGCTGTCAACACGACCTTCGTCTGCGAGGTCAAGAACCGTCTGGGTGTCGCTAAGCAGCATTTCACCACCTTCGTCAGCGGTGAGTCACACACACACACACACACACACACACAAGCTCTGCTATAGTTAATGTACTGGCACACACCCTGGCACACACCCTCCCACACACAGATGTCACTGTACAGTATACGGCAGTTCACAAGAACATTCATACTCAACAGGATGTACCCATACCTTAGACTATTGTTAGACTGACTGCAAGATCGAATGCGCACGCACACACACACGCACGCACAGACACACACACACACACACACACACACACACACACACACACACACACACACACACAGGCACGCTCACAAGCACAGACACACAAACACACACGCACGCTGGGCTGGGAGTTTAAATGGAAGCTTGGGGCAGTGGATGTTCTCCATCATTCCCACTGTCAGGTATTCTCACAGCTTGCTGTCTGTCTGCTGTGCCTCAGGGAACAGGGGTTCTAAAATGGTTGCCCACTCCTCATAGGGGTTCTAAGACGGGTTCTTTGCCATTCCAACGGGTTCTGCGGTTGTTCTATTAACGTGGTGGCAATCAGTTGGTGTGCGCCAGTTTGCTGTCCCCCCCCCCCCCCCTCCCCACTCCCCCCCATACACACTTTATTTGAGTTTTTCCAGACTAACACATACACTAACTAGTTGTCTTCCTCCTCCTCCTCCTCCTCTCTGTATCTCCCCCACTCCTCCTTTGAAGTCAGTCTGCTATTCCTTTGCATGCACCTTGCACCGGGTATCCTCCCTGTTGGCTTTTCAGCCAGAGGCTCCTTTCCATCACTGACACACACACACACACACACACACACCTTGTAGACCGTGATACCACTGCACACAGCCAACAACTCGCTCACTCATCAGCAGGTGTTATTGTGTGTGTGCGTGTGCGTGTGCGTGCATGTGTGAGCCCCGCTCCGCTAGCAGACCGTGCGCTGTCGGCTAAGGTGATGCCTGTTGTCCGGTTGCGTTCTCCACACGCTCACTCCTCCTCGCTCTGGCCTTGTAATCCGCCGGCCTAGCGGGGGGACCCCAGCACTCCGTCTCCCGCTCTCAGTGCCGGTGTGGAGCAGAGGGCAGGAGCGCTCCGTTAAGGACATCTGTCGGCATGTGCTCCGGAGATTCCCGGAGTGGGAGAACAAAGGGTTTTGTCGGCCTGCCGCTGTGGGGAAGGTGTGGGTGGTTGGAGTGTCGCGTCGCTCTCCCTCCTTCCTGTTCTGCTCATCATGCGCACACACACACACACACACACACACACACACACATACACACACACAGACACTCTCCATCCCATGAGAAAGTGTGTGTGTTTCAGTAGCCCACACAAAGTGTTCCTTGTTAAAGGCACCAGGAATTGGGCCTGTTTCCGTGGTCAACGAGTGTGTGTGTGTGTTTTCTAGTGTGAGGCTGTGTGTGTGTTTTTTCTTGTTTAAGGCTGTGCGTGTGTTTTCTTGTTTAAGGCTATGTGTGTGTGTTTTCTTGCTGGGTACACAGGTAAAAATAGTGTATGTCTATTAATCCCCATGATGCCGCCAGCCTGTTTGTGCCGGGGCATTTGACACAGAAGTCCAACACAATTAAGTCCCCTTTAATGTGCCTGCTGAAATGGCTAAGGGCTTTTCGCTGTACCGTTAAATGTTTGAAAGCATGGTGCAGCCTGTTGCCCCCCACCCCCTCCGAATTTGACGTGCGTGCCCTGCAGGGGTGGTGATGGTAATATGCACTGACTGGGGGCTGGATGGGGAGGGGTGGATGGTGATGGGGGGATTGGGGTGAGGGGGAGGGGATTTGCAGATTGCCAAAAGCAGAAAGCGTGTTCCTCTGTGCTTCTGTGGCAGACCCGGGACCCCCTGGTCACGTGTAGCTCCAGGCTCCTCAGGAGGGCTAGCCGGCAGGGTTTGGATTCTCTGCTTCTCTGGCAGGAGAGGAATGAAGTGCCCAGTAGACTTTGTACGTGTGTGTGTGTGTGTACGTGTGTGTGTGTGTACGTGCGTGTACGTACGTGCGTGTACGTGCATGTGTGTGCGCGCCAGCATTGGGACGGCTTCACAAGGTCACCACAGCAGTGCCAGCTGGATCTGCCTCGTGCTCTGGGAGAAGAGACCAGAGACAGAACTCTAAATATAAATCCAGAGAACAGGAGGAGGAGGCCTCTACAACACTCCTCATAGGGTCCCAGAGAACAGGAGGAGGAGGAGGAGGAGGCCTTTACAACACTGTATGTGGCTACTCCTCATAGGGTCCCAGAGAATATGAGGAGAAGGAGGAGAAAGAGGCCTCTACAACCCTCTGTGTGGCTGCTAGAGGACTCCTCATAGGGTCCCAGAGAACGAGAGGAGAAGGCCTCTACAACACTGTATGGGCCTACTAGAGGACTCCTCATAGTCCAGAGAACAGGAGGAGGAGGAGGAGGGTCAGCCACACCCACATACATCACTCCAGGGGGTAGGACGAGGGTCAGTGACCCCCACATACCCCTCACTCCAGGGGCTAGAAGGTGGGCCATTGACACTCTCCCTGTGACCTTCCTCTCTTCCTTTCTTCCCCTCCATCTCCACATCCCTCCATTTTCTTTGTGGCCGGTCCAGCTGGCACTATGCTATGGGCTATTGTCACTGTTGACTAGTCACACGCACACACACACACACACACACACACACACACACACACACACGCACGCACGTACACGCACACACACTTTCTGAGCTGACCAGCGGAGCACCATATCCTAGATTGCCTCGGGCTGGACAGCTTGCTGTCTGATGAACCACACATCATCACGTACACGGTCTCTCTCGCAGACACACGCACGCACGCGTGCACACACACACACACACACACACACACACACACACACACACACACACACATGCTTAGCTCTCCACAAGAGAAGAATAATCAGATAATCTAGCCAGGGGTGGAAACAATGTTGTTGTGGGTGAGTGCCAGGATGTAAAGCCTGTCTGCTATAGGCTCAGTGCCCCTCTGGACCAGGTAGAGTTTAGAATGTAGACTGACTGCTGGCCTGGGCAGTGCCCCTCTGGGCCAGGTAGAGTTTAGAATGTAGACTGACTGCTGGCCTGGGCAGTGCCCCTCTGGGCCAGGTAGAGTTTAGAATGTAGACTGACCACTGGCCTGGGCAGTGCCCCTCTGGACCAGGTAGAGTTTAGAATGTAGACTGACCACTGGCCTGCGCAGTGCCCCCCTGGACCAGGTAGAGTTTAGAATGTAGACTGACCACTGGCCTGCTCAGTGCTCCCCAGGGCCAGAGAGAGTTTAGAATGTAGGCTGACTGGACTGAGTACATCCTTTCAAACATCTACTTTTGGTTGTTGACTAGTAGACGTGAGCAGAGCATGTGTGGCTAAGGTTTTGTCTATTGTGGACATCAGTCAGGTGGATTTTGAAAGAGGCAAAATGTTTTTGTTAGGGATGGGCACGATTATTCGAATCGATGTGTGTATTCGGGTATAGCTGCAGTTATTTATTTAGATTTTTTCCTAAAGTGAATTTTTCCTTGCTTTCCACATCAAGTGGTTTAAACTCACTGGCAGCGCGCCAATTGAATGCATGAGAGCACAAGAGCATTCTACGCTAGTGTGCTGGGTCTCCGATACAAACACATACGCTTTATAGACTCTCCGCTCGGAGATCAAAGAAAGTCTGTTCAAACGTAGGGTAAGTACAGTAGGAAATTCTCAGAAATTGGAAATTTTGTTTGTTTAGCGAAGGCCAAATCATGGAAGGCCTTCGGGCTACGATACAAGTGCGCTACAGTGAAAAAAAATAGGTTGATAGAATATTCATATAGTGATGTGGCCTGAAATGCCCATCCCTAGTTTGTGTCTGTGTTTATGGTGTGGCGTGGTTCCTGATGGGGTCGGCATGGAACAAACGTGTTTCACCTTCAGAGGTCAATGCCCACACTTCAGAACATATCTCCTATACAGGCTTGCAGGCGGGCGGGCGGGCAGGCAGGCTGGCAGACAGGGAGAATGTCCATCCATTTCTGAAGCGCGCCTCTGTAATGTACTTGTCAGAGGGCAATGAGTGTGCATAGCTCCCTCCTTTCTGTGGGCATTAAAGCTCGGTGGTGAGCGAGCGATTAACTGGTGGACTGGAGTCCGCCAGGAACCGCTTAATGGTGGGGCTCTCGGCCCGCTGGGAGACGGACAGGCGGCGAGGGCCTCTGTGTGGGAGATAAGAGGAGAGAGCAGGAAAAAGGAGGGAGATATAGCGGGAAAGAGAAGGAGGGGGGAGAGAGAAGCTCCCGGCCAGGACACGCGCGCACAATCCTATCTCACGGTGAGACCGGGGGGAAGGCTCAAATCTAACCTCAATATCACAGAGGACCTGGCAGGGACCCCAGCTCATTTCTGTCGGCTGCAGAACGCCACGCTGTGGGATGGCCTCCCAAACGACAAGCAACACGGTGACACACACACACACACACACCCACACACACACACCCACACACACACACACACACACACACACTATCTCACACTGCTCCCTGTGTAGTTTGTCTAAAGTGTAGCCTTCGTCAACGTAGCGGATTGAAACTAGCTGTTGGCCCTCCGCTGCTCTGAATAATGGAAGAATGCTTCTTTATTTCGAGCTCATCAAAAGTCGACACAAGTGACATCGATAGTCACTCGAAAGAACAATGCATGACACGAGATACGGCAAGGCGAGCATTCGACCAAGGTCACAGACAACAGGGGGGGGTTAGGTTATCAACACCCACGCTACCTTAACACTGGCTTAACGCTGCTCAAAACCCCCTCCAGTATTCTAAGGCTCTGTAGATGCTCCTGGAAACACACTGTGTCCGAGGTAGGAGAGCTAAGCCCAGCCCCCTGCACACACACACTCACACTCTGTTTTCTTGTGCAGTCAGAAATCTGTTTACGACGTGCCCACGTTCCCTCTCCAACCTTCCCTGACACCCAACACAACATCTTTCTGCACAACATCCATCCGCCCTTGTCAAAACAGGATGCAATATTAACACCCAACCAGACGTGGAACGTGTCTGACATTGGTGCTTTAGAGTGTTGCATTTGTAATAGCTAAATATTTCAGAGTGCCTGCCGACGTGAAGGTCTCCCACCACTCCTCCCTTTGCCAGAGTTTACTTTTGCCACTCACTTTTCTCGATCAGAGTAAGCCGCTCTGTGTGCATGCATTCCCGTCTCCGAACGGACGTGTCTGGCTTCAATTTGGGGATGGTTTTTTAGTAAGTGGCACACTCATGTGCATGGACACGCACACACATGCAATGAGACCCTCACACACACACACACACACACACAAACAGATTAGCTCACTCACTCACACGCTCTTCTCCCACACACACACACACACACACACACACACACACACACACACACCCTGCGTTGGTTTCCTTAATCTACCAATTCCCCAAGCCTAGAACTGTGGCTCAGCTGTGGGTGCGGAGAGGGAGACGGGCTGGCGGCCATGGCGACGAGGTGTACTGGCACACCTCCGGGCCACCGCCACCGAGCTGAGCGGAGCTGAACTGAGCTGAGGAGACCAGGCAATCATTACCTCTGGGCTGCTGAGCCTCCATTTCAATGATGAAGTCTGCCAGCCTCAGAGCTCTGCCACTACTTTACTGCCTTGCACGCAACCAACTCACACACACACACACACACACACACACACACACATACACAAGCACACACGGACACACACTCACACACACATGCGGAACATTTCTGTACGCAGCACTAAGTTGTTTTCTCCCTTCCCTCAGATTTGTAACTGCAACGGCATGCCTCGGCTTCAATTCAAAACAAGTCACCTACAGTATATGCAGGGCCTGTGTGTGTGTGTGTGTGTGTGTGTGTGTGTGTGTGTGTGTGTGTGTGTGTGTGTGTGTGTGTGTGTGTGTGTGTGTGTGTGTGTGTGTGTGTGTGTGTGTGTGTGTGTGTGTGTGGGTGGGTGGGCGCGCGTGTGCGCGTGCTTGTGTTATCTGACGAATCAGAGAAGGTCACGTTTGAGTTTCAATTGATATCATCATCATCATCATCATCGTCCTCGTCCTCGCTTTAAAACGAATCACAGGGCTTTCCAAGAATTGTCAAATTGCTGGGCTGGCAATCTTGATGCTTCGTTACTCAAATTAAAGCAAAGACTGAAAAGCTAAACAGCAAAAGGCTCTAAAACAAAGATCAACCTTTTTTTAATATACATATACATATATATATATTATACACACACACAGACGTTTAATCTTTCAAATATGTGTTATATATTCTTCATCTGAAGAGATTCGTTACATATCACAGATTTTTTTTTAATCATTTTGTGAAGGGTTTACCATATAATACGGTTACTTTACAGAGTATAGGCTCAATAACAAAGGCGATGTGAGCTTTATTTTGATAAACACTTCACGTTCGATCAGGTTCCACGTACCTCGTGGTTTCCACGTCCTCGACCGTTACTTGCTATCGAAACGAACCCGTTCTAAAAAAAGACACTCTTACTTGGAACGCCACTGTCGTCTGTGAAGAGCGACGATAGATGGCTGGTCTGCGATTGGCTCCCAGAAAATAGGAAGTGAAAGGAGGAAAGTGCCAAAGAGGGTGCGCAGTGTCTGAGTCCTCACCGAGAAACATAAACGTGAAGGTGTGAAATGACTAGGGTGCTGCTTTCATCAACAACAACAAAAAAAAACAAAAAAATGTGTCAATGACCTATTTAACTTTCTGTGAATTTCTTGCGGCGGGCTAAACCTGTGAAGCTTACCTAAAGTACTGGGAGGCCAGACGCATTGCAACGTAAGAAAACACATGCAAATAGAGAGAAAAGACAAGCACATAAAGAAAACATCGAAATCGATTTGATAACACATGCACAACATTTAGAAAATACACAGCAAATTTAGACAACACATGCAAAACACACAGGGAAATGTCTCCAGAGTTATCAGCACATTTATGTGGTCTATTTTCTGTATTTGCAGTGCATTTCAGAAATGTTTTTTTGTATTTGCAGTGCATTTCTGTAAAGTTATCGGTATCTGCAGTGCTTTACTGTCTTGGCAGTGCATTTCAGTAAAGTTTTCTGTATCTGCTGTGTATTTCTGTAATATTTTCTGTATTTGTAGAGCATTTCTGTAAAGTTTTCTGTATTTGCAGTGCATTTCAGTAATGGGTTGTGATTTAGTGTTTTCAGTGCGTTTCGGTAATGTGTTGTGTTGTTTGAATTTGCAGCGTGCTTTCTAAATGCAGGACATGTGTTGTCGAGTTGATGTAGATGTTTTCTTAATACCCTTGTGTTTTGTCTATTCGCACGTGTTTTTTTTAAGTTGCAGTGCGTCGCTTCTCAGAGCCACCATACCAAACATGAAGCTAAGCCACGCAATTTAAACCTAGCGCTATTAAGCTAAGCTAAGCTACGCGGTTGCTATGAAGCTAAGCCACGCAATTTAAACCTATCGCTATTAAGCTAAGCTAAGCTACGCGGTCGCTATGAAGCTAAGCATCGCCGTTCACACCCACACCGATCAGCCACAGCATTAATACCACCTGCCTAATATTGTGAAGCCCCCCCCCCCCCCCCCTCGTACAGCCAAAACAGCTCTGAGCCATCGGGGCATGGACTCCACAAGGCGTCTGAAGGTGTCCTGTGGTATCTGGCACCAAAACGCTATGAATCTAAGCTTTGCCTTTTACACCTACACCGATCAGCCACAGCATTAATACCACCTGCCTAATGAAGTGAACCCCCCCCCCCCCCCTTGTACCGCTCTGACCCATCGGGGCATGGACTCCACCAGGCCTCTGAAGGTGTCCCGTGGTATCTGGCACCAAAACGCTAGCAACAGACCGTCTGAGTCATGTAAGTTGAGGTGAACGTTTGTGACTTTCTGACACACCGCAGACGGGTGGCGGGATTGAGACCCGTGGAATTACGAAAGGCGAAGTTCACTCTTTCAAAACTCTTCGTCCCGTTCCTCACATCGATTCTGACCTACGTTTTGTGGTGTGGCACGTTACCCCGCTGAAAGAGGCCACTACCGTCGGGGGGGAACACAATGAGCAACAATCTTAGTTCGGGGCAACGTGTTAAAGTAACATCCACATGAATGCCAAAGACCCAAGGATTCCCAGACTATTGCCCAGAGCATCGCACTGCCTCTGCTGGCTTGCCTTGCTGTCTGATATGTCCCACAAACAGTTTAGCTTGACACTCAGGTGACATTGTAACAAGACGATCAAAGGAATTCACTTCACCTGTCAGTATGTTGTGGCTGATAAGTGTATGCTAGTTATAAAGTTATTAACCATGCCAGCTATGCTCTTTGGCTCTGTGCTATTTAGAAAGATACTAAAAGGAAGCAGTGTGGGCACTTTCGTTTAGGCGTGTGCGTGAGTGTGTACGTGCGTAGGGTTTGTGTGCGTGCAACGAGGAGGATCTTTTTTTTTTATGTGACTTTTTTATGCGTCAATCATTTTTGTCTGTATGTTTGTGGCCAGCGGCGGGTGGTGTGTGTGTGTGTGTGTGTGTGTTTGTGTGTGTTTGTGTGTGTGTGTGTGTGTGTGTGTGTGTGTGTGTGTGTGTGTGTGTGAGAGAATGGGACCTGTTACCATAGTGCTATTGCACCTGACCTTGTGGAAAGCCCCAGAGAAATTTCTCTCTCTCTCTCTCTCGCTCTCTCTCTCTCTTGTATCACTCTCTTTTCTTTCAACAACCCTAGTATGAAAATGTTAGCTAGCAAGAGCAAGGTCCACCAAGCGTCTCGAATCTCGACTGTTGCTGTGACTATTGGCCTACTGTTGGCCACTTTTCTTGTGTCTGTTCTGCTTGTTGTGTTCCTACGGCCCCGTCTTGTGTGTTGGCTGGCTGGAACGGTTGGATACTGCTGCGTCTGGTCTTTTTCTTTGATACAATGCATTGGGACTGACCGAGGAAACCCACAGAGAGGGAAGGAGGAACAGAAACTGTCTAGGATAGGAGGTGAAGCAGATGGAGAAATTCACCCGGTCTTCTACGGAAGGCGAAACAGAAGCTATGTTTTTATCAATAAGAGATACACACACACACACACACACACACACCGTGTTAGTTCTCAGTAGTCTGTATGATTAGTGATTTGAAATTCTAAAGAAAAGAGTCGCATTCTTTTACATCCTAAATGCTAAGAACTGTGCACAAACACATCCGACTACATACTTGCTTAGTGAACACACACACACACACACACACACACACACACACACACACACACACACACACACACATACACAGTATACCATCCTCTGGATTCGCCCCCAGTTACAGTTAGGGAGACTAAAGCTGTTATCTATATATAACTAAAATAATGTGATAGTGGACACCTTGCTCTAAAGAGTTGGTCCTGTTAATAGATTGCTTTGATGTGAGAGAGTGTGTGTTTGTCTGTCTCGGTGTGTGTGTTTCTGGTGGGGATGGGCAATACCACAGATGATGTTTTTAATCCGAAACCAAGCAATATTATGTTCAGGATCCTGATACCGATACTTTTGGAAGTTTTGAATTTGATTGTCAGAATAGGCAAATGCGGTCATAAAACAGTTCAGTATATTTGAAAGTCATTACATCAGTCTTTAATAAGCGGACTAAATTATCTATTTTCTGTTTAATAGCGGCAATTGTGAAACGTATTAAGTTGTTCTACAACCTTCCGCAAATGTTCAGTTCGACTACTAGCTGTTTCAAGCTTCAAACATTTTTCTGAGCTAATCGCATACCTTCAGGTTTGGTTTCATCTGCCTGTTAGAAAGGCCATATATCCACGACTGCACAACTGGTCTGGATGCTTCATGGTTGTCGGACCACCAAGTGCAGCACATAGGGGGGTTGAGACAGGGCGGAAGGAGAAATGACTAAAG
Source organism: Galaxias rostratus (assembly GCA_036024795.1). Classification (NCBI taxonomy): domain Eukaryota; kingdom Metazoa; phylum Chordata; class Actinopteri; order Galaxiiformes; family Galaxiidae; genus Galaxias; species Galaxias rostratus. The sequence continues at coordinate 3,988 of JAVQJS010020676.1, read as the reverse complement.
CAGTCTTTATGTTTTCCCTCTTGCATAAAACACAAATCGATATGAATATAAAACAATGCTGGTTAAAGCAAATACTTGGTGTCGATTTTTTTTTTAAACTGGACTTCCAGGATTAAGAGGATTGATACTTCAGAATCAATCACCCATCCCTAGTTTCCAGTTAGAGGACGAGGGGGACAGTGGAATGAAACACGGTAACCTAATTACATCAGCAGACCACTACACACATCTGCCCGATATTAAACATTTTTCTGTTTCTATCAAAACACTGGCTGTATAAAAATAAATGTCCCGCTCAGTTTGTGCCCTACTATGTAAAGTATCAGCTGCTCCGGCCAACACTAAGCTATGCTTAAAGGCGAAGGCAAGGCAAAGCTAAGAAAAGCAAAGCTAGGCTAAAAGCTATAATAACTGAGCCCTGGCAAAGCTGGGAAAAAAACAAGCTAAAGCTATGCTAACTGAACCCTGTTAATGCTAGTAAAAAGTTAAGCTAGCGCTATACTAACTGAGCCCTGACGATGCCAGTAAAAAACTAACCTACGCTAAAGCTATTCTAACAAACAAAGCTAAGCTAAAGCTATGCTAACTGAGCTCTGGCAATGCTAGTAAAAAACGGAGCTAAGCTAAATCTATGCTAACTAAGCCCTGGCAATGCTAGTAGAAAGCTAAGCTAAAGCTATGCTAATTTAGCTCTGGCAATGCTAGTGAAAAGCTAAGCTAAAGCTATGCTAATTTAGCCCTGGCAATGCTAATAGAAAGCTAAGCTAAAGCTAGGGTAACTGAGCCCTGGCAATGCTAGTAAACAACAAAGCTAAGCGTGTCGTCCCCACTTGTACCACCGGGCTTCCTGGAATCCTATCTGCTTGTGAGTTCTTAGTAGTCAGAATTGACATGGCAGTCGTGAGTGAGGCTGGCTTGGGGGTCTCACTTATCTTCACTCATTGGATTGATGTTGCAATATTGTTTGGGTCATTACGTCAGATTTCTTGGTATGACTCTTTCACACCGCTGTGACCTCTGCTCACAGTCATACCAGTTTGGCCTGGGTTAGCTTACACCTCACTCTGCTTTGTTTGAGGAGCCAGACCAGCACGGTCTAGTTTGGTTCAGTTACCAAGCGGTGAAAACTGTTAGAAGTAAGGAACTGTTGGGAGTTGCAACAACCTGCGTCTGCTGCACTTTGAAACTCTCCACACCACACACACACACATACACACACACACACACACAGACAGGGAGATGGACAGACACGCAACAACAAACAGGCAGATAGACATACAGGCAGAGACAGACATACAGGCGCAGAGACAGACATAGAAGCAGAGTCAGACAGGCAGGCGCGCAGACGAATAGACAGACAGACAGGCAGGCAGCAAGAAAGGTAGAGACAGACAAGCAGACAGAGATATGCAGGCGCACAGACAGATAGACAGACAGATAGGCAGATAGAGACAGACATACAAGCAAAGAAAGACAGAACGGCAGAGCTTGCTGAAACGGAGGCAGCCACCATGACCCTCAGAGGGATAGCGGAATGCTGAGTGTGGGGTCATTGCCGTGGAGACGGCCTTGAGAAAAGGACCATGGGAAGAATGTTGGGGACCCCAAACTTCCTGTGTGTCACCCTTGTCATTGGCAAGTAACTTTGATATCGCTAGGATTGTGTGTGTGTGTGTGTGAGTGTGCGTGTGCGTCCGTGCGTGTGTGCGCACATGCATGTGTGTGTGGGCGCGTGGGTTTGTATAAGTAGATACATCTGTTCACTGTATTCACATTTGTTAGTAAGCTACTTCCCAAACAGTGTGTGCCTATTGCCTTGAGCGGGTGCGTGTGTTGAATACACTGAATTACAGTGTCTCTTTTGTTGAACGTTACACATTTAGTCTGATTTATTTTGTTGTGTTTGCGTGGTGTGCAGCTTTTCAAGCTCCTTGTGGCTTAGTCCCGGATTTCAAAATAGCATGAATGTACTCCATTGTGGGGCTGTAGATATAACATTCTTGTGTGTGTGTGTGCGTGTGCGCGCGCGTGTGTGTGTGTATGTGTGTGTGTGTGTGTGTGTGTGTGTGTGTGTGCGTGTGTGTGCGTGTGTGCGTGCGTGCGTGTGTGCGCGCTGCTTAGTCTGGGTGACAGTCTCATGCGTGGAATACTTCAGAATTCCTCCGTTAGGTGTAAAGTATATTTCATCACACACATTGTGAACGCATAATAACTTGGAAAGTTGTCAGTTTTGAAATAGCTATTGAAATAGGTGAGGAAAAGTAGCCATGATAAGGAAACTTCCAGTCTCTGCTCACGCGTTATAGTAAACGCATATCTAAGCTTGTTGCTTTAAGGATGTGGTGTGGAGATTTGATAAGGCACCTTTCGCTGCTGGGAGTCCATATTGTCAATATAGTCAATATAGCTCAGACCGATAGTAGCTTTTTAGTAAGGCCTGAATTCATCCTAACCACAATACTAAGAGTGAGAGCAGTGGCATGCTGCCGGGGAAACTGAGAGAGCGAGAGAGAGAGATTGTTATAGTATAATATTATAATACAACTGTACCATGCAGCCATAATAATGAACATGTCATACACCTTTGTTTTGAATAGCAAAAATAACAACATTAAAAAGACAATTTTTTTTGTAAAAAAGAAGAACAAAAAACAGGAAAGGTAAAATGAGCTTATTAACAGAAATCATAATTGTGATTACGTGTTCAGCACTGCACTCTAGTGATAATCTTTATAAGTTTCTTCTTTGGTATGCCTAAAAGTTGACAAGCCATATCTGTCAATTTGCTGTTAATTGTAGACTCATTGAAAGCTAAAGAACAACCTCTAAGACCGAGGCTGGAAATCGTGAACACAATGTTCTCGTTTGACCTGCAGGTTAGTTGTGTCTTTCTGTACTCACTCGTTATTTAAACCTAAGCCGTCCGCTAAACGGTTGACTCCATTAATCACACAAAGTAGTGGGGTTGCTAGGTAACGGGTCTGAGAGAGGAAGATGCAGGATCCACCTCGATGAGATGCGGGGGACATACCCACCAACCTTAGAACATAAAGAACACAACAGTGTCCTGTGTGTACTCCAGTGTGTGTGTACTCCAGTGTGTGTGTACTCCAGTGTGTGTGTACTCCAGTGTGTGACTAGTCCAGTGTGTGACTAGTCCAGTGTGTGTGTAGTCCAGTATGTGTGTACTCCAGTGTGTGACTAGTCCAGTGTGTGACTAGTCCAGTGTGTGTGTAGTCCAGTGTGTGTGTACTCCAGTGTGTGACTAGTCCAGTGTGTGTGTACTCCAGTGTGTGTGTAGTCCAGTGTGTGACTAGTCCAGTGTGTGACTAGTCCAGTGTGTGTGTAGTCCAGTGTGTACAGACTCACTTCCCTTTTAGGGTCGTAGAGCAGTAGATGTTGCATCTTTTGTTTAGTGATCAGATATTGGAGTTACTGCAGAGAAGCAGGTTACATTTTGTGTGTGTGTGTGTGTGTGTGTGTGTGTGTGTGTGTGTGTGTGTGTGTGTGTGTGTGGCACGGGGGTGGAAAGAACCGTCAGCTTGTGATAATCTAACCAGGAATGTGTTTGTAGACGGCTGCAGTTTCCAAAGACCCCATCCCTGCAACACGCATACACACACACACCCCGACACACATACACTAATTAACACAGAAAACACTTCACAGTTGGTTGTTAGAGAAATTTGAGATGATGTAACAGATTTTTACATTTAGAATCTAGAAAGGCGTTGCAGAGCAGCAGAAATGTTTGTGTTAGAGCTAGTAGTGTGTGTGTGTGTGTGTGTGTGTGTGTGTTAAAGACGCAGTGAACTGTAAAAGACCCGTTACTCAACATGCCGGAGAAGGGAAGTGGACTGCTTGATTCTCTTTCTCAGACACACACACACACACACACACACACACACACACACACACACACACACACACACACACAGCTTAAGATTACACAAACACTTCCTCAGAGGGGGTGAATTAATGGCCTCAT
>JAVQJS010020645.1:0-11372 GCA_036024795.1 Galaxias rostratus | reverse complement strand
CCAGCTGCATCTGAATTCGTAATATTTTGTCCTTTGTAGGTAAGAAATAGATTTAATTAGATAACGTGTATATAAATAAAGTGTGACAATAATTTATTAAATTGTACGATTTAATTTATGAAGTGTACTTTGAAGTATATTCCGCCATGTAGACTTAGGTGGGAGAAGTATGACTTAAAGATCTTGGATAATTGTTGTCGATTAGATGGCGAGTCATTCCAGTGTAATAATAGGGGGCGGGGGGTGATGATGCGCCGAAGACGTTGAGACATGCAGAATGAAAATCAATGGAATCAATCACCTTCCCAGCTGAGCAACAATGCATTCTGGGCTGAAATAAGATGCAGGCAGTGGTCCGCTACTGAAAAACGCCAAGAACCAGGGTGGAGGCTGTTTCCCAACCAATAAGACAATCGGTGCAGTGCGGGGGGGCGGAGCAGATATGAACGTGGCATGTAACCGCATATGAGCGACAAACACCCATTGAAATCTCCTCGAGACATCGTCATTATAAACTTCAGGTGAATAAAAAGAAATAAGAGTAAATTGCTTTTCCAGCCTACTGCATCTATAGACAACTGAAGCCTACAATTATCAAAGGGTGAGTTTATTTAAGAAATTGCATGCTCTATTTATTATTAATTTATTATTTTGCAATAAATGCATCGTAGTTGTTCAGCCATTTGCCTACATGCGTTTCTGCAAGAACTTCAGCGATATAGCAAAGAACTACTCATTTGTTGTTTCTACTGCTGATTTACGACAGCTAGCTATGCATTGTGTTACTATTTTTGTCCAACGGTCTTCCTGTGAGTGAGTGCGCAGGTGAAACGTTAACCGTAAGTTTTCGGAAAACATAATCTTATTTTACTGTGTTTATACTCTACCGGTCTGTTCATGAGAGGCAGCTTGTGCATAGAGAACTCGTACGTATTTTGTAGGTTATATTAAATATCAAATTGCAGACTTGGCATGTGATGTATCATCTGACACCAGAGTGGCACTCAATTTGTGCATCAGCATCAGGTTTTTTTGAGGCACACAATCTGAGCTGTGTGGTGTACCCTCCGGTAGCAGCTTCAGGGTGCCCGAACCTGTCACAGCAGATTTTGGTTGTTATCCTTTAGGTTCGTTTGGTTTGAAACATTTCAAACATGATGTCAGTTGTGCTTGCAGGTTTATTGTTTGCCGTAGCCTTTAGTTCAATAGAAATGAAACTGGAGATGAGCATGTGACAGGTAGGACCGCAGGTGGAGGGTGTATGTGTCTTTCCATCATGTGAATGCCCATTTATTGCAGGGCATCATCTTGTGTTGGGTCAATTAGTGGCTTGTAACACACTTGTCTAATTATAGCCAATTTAGCGCGACAAATTTTCCAACTTAATGGAAAACGGGTGAATAAGGACTGGTATTCCAGGTACTTAGTCTTAATAGTTGGCTCATTCCTTGCATTGAAAATAATTACTGCAAGAGAGTGTGATAAACACAGGTTACCCTGTAGTTTTAAATGTAACAGCTGACAGTTGTTTTTTTTCTCTCTATACCTGGGTAGAGAAAATCTAACTGTGTTCCTTTGTTCAGTGCTATAGCCTCAGCTGGTGTTAGAGTTTGAAACTTGAGCCCCTAATGAATATAAGCCGGACCATGTCTGCTTGGACTTTGTCTGCAATCACAGACTGGTGGATCTCTTGTCATGCATGGATCGGTCAACCTTATCAAAATGGGGTCAGCGGTTAATGTTATCTTGTCAACCCATGTTAACGGTCTTGTATATTGTTTTAACGTGGTATTGTGAATGGAGGTGGTTCCCTCTTTTGCCCTCAGCCTAAATATGTCCACAGGCCGTTGCTTTCCTCAGTGTGGACTGAAGCCAGCTCACTCTGATGTGATGAAGCGTTGGTCTTATTCCAGCCATTTGGCTCGGATCTCCACAGACTGTTCATCTGGCAATGGGCTGTCACTCCATCTCCATTTTCCTCTTTGCAGTCAGAGGACAGACTCCTGTTAAGGGGTCTCTTTTATACCCACTCTTTAGCATGAGTTACCCCAGATAACCGAACGCAGCTTGAGGACTTTTGTGATAAGAGTTCGGTTCAACTCGGATCAACTGTTCACTTGATTTTAAGTTATCGTGAGAATGTATCCATTTATAACTTAGAAGTTTGCGCCTATGTTGTGTTTTCAGCCATCATGACTGACAGGAAGGCAGTGATCAAGAATGCAGACATGTCTGAGGACATGCAGCAGGATGCTGTGGACTGTGCCACTCAAGCCATGGAGAAATATAACATTGAGAAGGACATAGCTGCCTACATCAAAAAGGTGCGTGTAGTGGATAGTATGTGCGTGTTGTCCATGTACCGTGTCATCTCCATGTTTTCTAATGGCTACTACAATGTTTCATGTAATTAAGACCGTTGTGTTTCCTCTCAGGAATTTGACAAGAAGTATAACCCCACGTGGCATTGCATTGTGGGAAGGAACTTTGGCAGCTATGTGACACACGAGACCAAGCACTTCATTTACTTCTACCTGGGTCAAGTGGCCATTCTACTCTTCAAGTCTGGCTGAACCCCAATACCCTAACCCTGTACCTTACCGCTGTGTCCCTCTTGTACCTCTCTCTTTCTCCTTTCTCCTTTCCACCCCCTCCTTTTCTCTCCCTAAATTACTGTACTCTCTAAATTACCCCTCCTCCTCCCCGCAACAACTTCTTCAACCACCGACAGAGAAAGGGGCTACGCTCCTATCTGGACTGTGATAAACAGATGGCGGAGGCCATTTTTTTTTTGCACACACCCACACACACACACACACACACACACACACACAGAAATTTACTACTCAGTGATTGCGTTCAGACTGACACACTAAACATTCAAGATGATGAATCATAACTGGCTGTGCGTTGATGCATGGACCATGTACATTTCTTTATGTGTATATGTTGCAGTGTAGTAACTTGCTTTTTCATCAAGTTGCCTAAGATTAGCAACAGGAGATTTTTTGTTACAAAGCGTTTTTAATTTTCTTTATGATTTACTGGTATTGCAAAAATGTTGTAAAAATGCTTTGACTGTTGCTCACATATTAAAAATAAAGGTAGAATGCTATATTTAAAAGTACTATGGGCTTGTGAGTTTTTCTATGCCTCTGTGTGAGAAAGGATGGAGCATGAGCGCGTTGGAACTCCCACTCACAATTCTCTGCAGCAACACATTATCACAGACTCAAGTATTGACTATTTTTCTGTCTTCTTAAGAGTGCACATAGTCAGCTCAATTCTTGTGTCTAATGTGCGACATTATCGACGTGCGTGACGAAGTTTTGTCATTTTAGAAAAGGTGCAAAGATAACCACCGTTAAAATTCCTATAATAAGTGCTGAGATTGACGGTAGGCTTGGTTAGTATAAAAAAGAAGATACCTGCTTTAAATCTAAACCATCTTTTTAAAAATGTTTAACCAGGTTAGTCAACTAAGAACGAGTTCTCATGAGATGAGGGAAGCCAACCGCTTGCATAGGCTATACCACACATTTATATGGCCGTACAACTTGCAACGTGTTCATATCCCAGCTTCTAAAAGCTTTTAATTGATAAAATAGTATGTCTATAAAAGTCATATTAACATAATATTTTTTTATTCAAAGTTCATAAACAGGTCAGGCTTTAAACAAATTAAAAACGGGAGTCAGGATGAAAACTGATTTGGACTGTAAAGCCTTTTCGCACAGAAGAAAATCATCCTATAACCTTTGTCTGACCCAGGATGTTGATTAGAGTTGTCATAACAACCGGCCATTTCCCCCAACAAAAATGGCGTCCAATACAGCGATGCCCCCGATATTTGGTCCTACGTTATCTCCAAATCCCGGTCTGATTGACTGTTTGGCCGTAACTTTGTCTCCAGATGCTGCTCCATTCATTCCACATCCCACGGAGAGTGTACCGTTTGGTTCCGTGTCTGATGCAGGTGTGCAATTCGCTCGGTGTTCGTCCAAACTCCGTTCGCTACGTGTTGGCGACCCAGCTAATCTCAAAACCGAGCTCAACCTTCTTTTTGATCAACTCATCTCTGAGAACTACAAAAATAACTTTCATCCAAACATCTCAATCCGGCCAGAGGTAGCTATAATTTTGTGTAATTTACAACTCAATAAAGTTGTCAGTGGTGAAATGATTAATATCCTACAATTAACGTATTCTTATCCCTTTTGTACTATTGTATCAGATATTGTCTCTTTGCCAAGAGAAATAGCTGCTATACATATATATAATTCTTTTTAAATTTCAGGACGTCTGTGCTTTGCTTGTTCATGCCAGTCGACTAGTGTCTTTGAGCCAAGAGCATTTAGTAATCAAGCTATGCCAGCTAACACACCATCTACTGAATCAACTGCAGGTAACGCACTCAGACTATCTTTTAGGGACCTTGAGGTCATGCTTTGATCCATTGAAGAGAAGAAAGAATGTGCACCAACCACTGGGTCACTGACATCACCGATAAAGTCGAAAGCTTTATAGCATGTATTTTTAGGGCGTGCATGGAGAGAGAGAGAGAGAGAGAGAGAGAGAGAGAGAGAGAGAGAGAGAGAGAGAGAGAGAGAGAGAGAGATGCTGCATGTGTCACATCTCTATGTAATCAAACCTTCAAAGGCTTTTAAAAGTTTTATTTTTTTCTATAGGCACTGGTGTCCGTCTGTCCGTCCGTCCGTCCGTCTGTCCGTCTGTCCGTCTGTCTGTCTGTCTATCTAGTGGTGGCGGGCAAAATTACTAGAACACCTGACTGATCTAAAAATATTTAAAAAAAAATTATACAAAATATGACTTTAATTTGTGATGTTCATGATACATGCAGATGGTTGATCTGAACCCAACAAGTATAAAGTAATATGAATTACAGTCCTATGGTTTTTATCCACTCATTTTAAATTTAGGTACTGTATGTCCACCTTTTTACAACAATGACAATGTTCTAGCAGACTCCGTTTGCTGCAAGTAGTTCTGGCAATACTTAGAAGAATGTTCAGGGCCATTGTCCTCATGGTGAATATATCCAGGCCCAATGAGACCACTCCCAGATAGTTCTCCGTGCCTCACCAGAATGTTGTGGTAAACCTTCTTATCCATAGTGCCATACATTTCACCTGTTTCACCTGTTCCTGAGGCTGAAACGCCACAACACACCATAATACTACCCCCTCCGCCTTTAACTGTTTGCGAGAGAGACTAATTTTCATATCTCTCCCCCTCTCTCTGTCGATCATACGCTCTTCGCTTGTTGCCAAACTGTTCAAACTTGGACTCGTCCGTCCCCAACACTTTATACCATTGACAAAACCTTGATGCCACCATGAGCAGGATATGAGTAGGATAGGCTTTCAAAAGAATCAAACAGCTTTGTCCTAAGACTCCTGCATCACCATTCGTTTACCAAGATGATACCTGACAAAGATTACACAATTCTCTTACCGATGGTTTGTAGAGCATAATGATGACTTTGGATACTTCATTTGTTTTCTGGCTATTTTAACAAAAAAAGGCAAATTCAACAAAAACAACAGAAACTTCTCAAATATGCCAAGAGTTCTAATCATTTTGGCCACCACCGTGTGTGTATGTATATATATGTGTATTTATGGATGGATAATGAATTGGGTGGTTGTCTGTGTTACCTCTCTGGTCTGCCTCTCTAGGTGATAGTGGATGAGCACACCCTGGATGTTCTGCTGAACTACACCATCCGTGGACTGAGCACATGCAGCCCCTGGACCCACTCCGAGGTTCTGCTGGCTCTTTCAACGCTGGTGTACGGGAACGGACCTAAATGCCACAAGGTGAGGACACACCCAGTCAATGGCGTAGGTTTTGTCGTTGGTGTCAGTTTGATTCATGATTATTATTTTTCTTGCATATTATCGGTCATGTAGAATTCAACAAGGTGCTTGGTATTAGTTTCTTTTACCTTTTTTCTTCTTCTACAGTATCTGAGTGAGCTGCTGGGCGAAGGAGGAGTCCTTTTGCGCTTCAGCTTTCCCTCTCACACGGACATGGAAGTATGCCACGCGGCGCTCACCTGTGTAGCCAACCTGTGCCTGGGGTGAGATGTCCTGCACGGCCGTCTCGGTTGGAATAACCATAGATTTCGGACCTGAAGACTCTTCCACAGTATTTTTCCCACAATGACATGGGAGTGCATCACTGTGTGTGTGTGTGCGTGTGTGCGTGTGTGCGTGTGCGCGTGTGCGCGTGTGCGTGTTTGTGTGTGTGTGTAGAGTCCCCGGACAGCAACCACTGGAGGAGCGCTACAGAAACGTGTGTTTCAGAGTGTTGCTGGAGGCGCTGCAGGCCCCCAAACCGCCTGACACAGATGATCTGCTTTACTCCACGGTACTCTATTAGTCCCTCTAAAACACACACACACACACACACGCACTAGTGTATCAGTATAATAATTGTCTGTAGTATTTTATCGTAGCTCCCATCCTATTGGAATCTGTCTGTGTGTTATGGTGTGTGATGTCTTTGTCAGGTCGTTTTAGGAGCGCTGAAAGGACTTCAGTACTGTCTGTCAGGAGGGAAGTGGAAATTTGGTGCAGGAGATGAACTAGGTTCTCTTCTGGCCGCCCTCAAGGTGAAAGCACGAGTCAAAAACAACATTCTCACTGTCAGTTTGTGTTGTTGGAATGACACGTTAGCGCGTTCCTGTGCGCTGACGGGTTTTCATTGGGTGCCGTTTGTTTTCGTAGCGGCTCATGTTCCAGGGAGCTCCGGGCGTGTGTGTGGAGTGGCCGTCTGTGCTGTACCCAGCGCCCCTCCCTCAGCACGAGGGGCTTCCCAAAGCCACCGAGACCCCCAAGGAGCCCCCTGCTCCGGGCAAGGCCTCAGGGGTAAGTACCTACCACCTCCTCTCTGCTCCCGGATTGGTAACAAGGTTCAAGGTCAAAGTTGTTATTTCACCATTAGGGAAAAAAAGGTTGGCAGCCAGGGTTTACTGAATGGAACTATTCCAGTCAACACAGGTCGTCCGCCTATCACAGGGCATAATGTAATGTTGTATAATATAATATACTTTTTTTAAATCTAAAGAACAAGAAGCGGAAGTCTCGTGGAAAGGGAAAGAAGGCAGGAGGTGCAGAGGAGAAGCCAGAGGAGGATGGGGAAGAGTGTGAACAAGAAACGGAGCGTCAGAGAGGAGCAGGAGGAGGAGCAGGAGGAGGAGGAGCAGGAGGAGGAGCAGGAGGAGGAGGAGGAGGAGATGCCTGGTCTAAAGCCGCTCCTTCGTCTCTCAACCCGGCTTGGAGGATGGTCAGCTCCGACTCCGAGTTCTCTGACGCCGAGGGAGGAACACAGAACAAACTGAGGTACGGTCAGTCTCTTCCTAGATGTTAAAAACCTAGAGTCACACAGTGGTACTGAGGCAGGAACACAGAACAAATTTAGGTACGGTCAGTCTCTTCCTAGATGTTAAAAACCTAGTCATAGTGTGAGACAATGGGAACACAGAAAAAACTGACGTACGGTCACTCTCTTCCTAGATGTTAAAAACCTAGTCATACTGTGAGACTGCTTGTGGAGCAAAGTTATGTACGTCATATTCATTCATTAAATTATTACCTTCATTCATCAGCGTCATCTGTGATTAGCATTGTTGCCTCACAGCGAGAAGATCCTGGGTTTGACCCTGCATAGGATAAGCGGTATAGCTAATAGATGGATGGATATTATTATTTATTAGATATATTAGTTTATGATATTCATACACATTTTTACTAACTTCACAACACATTCTCACTAATTCTCCACCAGAAACATTCAGGAACTCGGGCTCCATCGACATTGTTAAAACCAAACTCAAAAACAGTCTGTTAACTACAGATTGTCAAGTGCACAGTATAACACAAGGTCATTCTGAGCAAAGAAATTCTTATGACATGGCAGGCAACAAATACGTAGAACAGAGCCAAAATATCACGTAAAAAAATTGGAAACGGTAACTAAAATATACATAACTAAAACATACATAATATGGGGGATATGGACAGTGAGAATTGGAGGAATAAATATTTAAATATATAAAGTGCAGGAGTGCTGATGGATATATGCATAAGATTGTGATAATGCGCATTGAACGTACATAGGAAGTGAAGAAGCATACATAGGAGGTCATGTGATCAATGTGATCCCTGATGTTAATGTTGCTGGTTAAGAAGCCAGATGGCTTGGGTGAAAAAACTGTTTGTGATTCTGGTTGTCCGTGCCTGGATGCTCCGGTTGCGTCTACCAGATAGCAACAGCGAGAACATACCATAGCCTGGTCTTTTATGATTTTCTGTGCTTTCCCAAGGCATTATGTGTGGCAGATGCCTTGCACAGAGGTGGCGGCCAATGAGCAGCTGCTGTACCAGAAAGTAATGCAGCAAGTGAGGATGCTCTCAATGGCGCACCTGTAGAAATTGAGGGTTTTGGCAGACATGCCAATCTTCTTGACCCCCCTCAAGGTATAGGAGCTTTTGGGCAGTTTTCACTGCTGCCTTTGATTGCCTTGATCAGGTGAGGTCATCATTTATGACAACACCAAGGAACTTGAAGCAGGAGACTCTCTCCACTTCAGCTCCATCGACCCCCTGTCGCTTCCTGATGTCCACGATCATCTCCTTAGTCTTGCAGATGTTGAGAGAAAGGTTGTTGTGCTGGCACCGTGTTGCCAAGACGTTGACCTCATCTCTGTAGGCGGTCTCATCGTTGTTGGAGATGAGACCAAGGTTGGTGGTGTCGTCTGCAATATTAAAGATGGCTGCATGTGGCAACACAGTCGTGCGTGAACAGGGCGTACAGAGGGGGACTGAGTACGCCGCCTCGAGGGGCTTCGGTGCTCAGGGTCAGTGCAGAAGAGGTGAGCTTGCCCATTCTTGCCACCTGGGGTCTGCCCGTCAGAAAGTCCAGGATCCTGTTACAGGAGGGTGTTATGTCCCTTCGTACTACTGATCTGTGAAAAGCCCCTCATATGTTCGATGTAGTAGTAGTAGTAGTAGTAGTAGTAGTAGTAGTCGTAGTATCTTAATGTTGTTCAGACAGCCACTAAAAACGACTGTGCTTTAATTCCAGGAGTCTTAGCTTCCTGTTTGCTACAGCGACACAGTGGGTTATGTTGTGGCACATAACATAAACCCACGTCACCGCCATTTTTCAGTTGACATTTCAATGTTTTGCTATGACTCCGCACACAAAGTTCCAGCCTGGACAGACGGCTAGTAAGATGGCCACTGCAGGGTCTCTGTGTTGTAGCTGGTTTAGGTGGGGTAAGAAGAAAGCACCAGACTCTGACTTGGAGATAAAACGCTTATGTACAGACTGTATTACTTCAGTACTGGAGGGTGATTCAGTACAGATGGCAAGGGTGTTCTGCAGAGAATGACAATGAGCCTTAAGTCCTTCTCTCTGTCTTTTATTAGAATCCCACACCGTGAGCATGGCACCGGGGCCTCTTCTCCTCCCCCTATTCCTCTCACTTCCTTGACCCAGAGGAAAGAGATGTCTAGCAAAGAAACCACACGTCTTTGTTAGTTTTTGTGCAGTGTCTAGATACCGTTTCTATGACATTTAAATCAACTTCTTACAAACTGCAAGGACTAGACACACTAACCGTTAATGCCATAACAAGGCAATATAGCACTCCCTTATAACTGTAATCAGACCGCCCTGCCATGCTGACCCCAGCTGTTGCCCTTTGTGTCCGCCCCTCCGCTCGGCACCAGGCTCTACCACGGCCGAGTGAGGCAGGCCGCCCTGCACTGTCTCCTGGGCGTGGTGAAGGGGGTGGAGAGGCGGACCCTCTATGGATACTGGTCCTCCTTCGTGCCTGATGCCCCCACTGGAGGACCTCCCCCTCTCACGCTGATCACCATCGTGCTGAAGGACCCCTCACCCAAGGTACAGCACCCTAACCCTGACCCCTAACCCCCTCTTGCTGTGATCACCATCGTGCTGAAGGACCCCTCGCCTTAGGTACAGCACCCTAACCCTGACCCCTAACCCCCTCTTGCTGTGAACACCATCGTGCTGAAGGACCCCTCACCTTAGGTACAGCACCTTAGCCCCTAACCCCCTCTCTCACTGATGACCATCATACTGTAGATGTGTTATTGTTTTTGTTATTTTTATCATGGTTGTTATTATTATTACTACTGTTGTTTATTATTAATGTTGTTATTATTATTACTGTTGTTATTATTATTATTAATAATAATAATAATAATAATACATTATATTTTTAAAGCTTCTTATTATTACTACTGTTATTTTTGTTGTTGTTGTTTACCCCCCCTGTGTGTTCTTTCTTTCCAGGTGCGTGCGTGTGCCCTGCAGGCGCTCTCCGCCCTATTGGACGGCTCCCGTCAGTTCCTGGGCGTGGCCGAGGACACGACTTCTCCGCGGACTTCCTTCACACCGTTCTCCGTCGCCCTGGCCGCCGCCATCAGGGAGCTGCACCGTGCCCTCTGCCTGGCCCTGCTGGCTGAGGCCTCTGCACACACACTCACTCAGGTCATCAAGGTATGAGGACACACACACACAGATACACTGTCACTCAGGTCCTCAAGGTAATGACATACACACACTCACACAGGTCATTAAGTTAATGACATACACACACACACTCAGGTCATCCATGTAATGACACACACACACACACACACACACACACACACACACACACACACACAGACACACTCAAGCCAACAAACCAGGGGACAGTTAAATATGAGGAATGCTGCTACATTTAGACTGGACCTCATCCAGGCAAGGGTCACAACTGCTTCTCGCCATAAACAAATGCAAACACAACAACTACACCGACAACAGAGTCGAGATGCCCCGGTAACTCCCTCTCTCTCTCTCTTTTCCCCTGCCCCTCCGTCTCTATTTAGGGTTTATAGAAACCGTTCTCTCTGGGAAAACGGGAAAGCAAAGAGGCTTTAGAATGGAAAAGGGCACCACTCTCTTCGGGAGGTTTAAGCTGTAAATCTGTTGAAATGAATTATATTGTGACCAAACTAACAGCAACAAAATCCTCCAAAGCTTCGTTAGCTTTCGTCTCCCAGCTTTTGTCTCAGGGAAATGGCAACTCTTCATCCTATTGACTCTGCCCAAGTTCACTCTGTTGAAGCACACAGTGGAAGTGAAAATGAAATATCAACAACCACAAGAACAACATGTTGAGATAATCCATGTCAGTAAACAGGTTCATGTGATATTGGAATGCTTGTTGGTACGATCACACACACACACACACACACACACACACACACACACACACACACACACACACACACACACACACACACACACACACACACACACACACACAC
>JAVQJS010020643.1:0-10473 GCA_036024795.1 Galaxias rostratus | reverse complement strand
ACACAAAAATACAAAAGTTGAGTTATTATGGTTTTACAGATTTGTATAAATTAAAAGCTGAATCTCAAGTATGCCTCTTCTTTCACCAGATGAAGCAGCAGGATGCTCCAGTGATTACCGATGTGGTGTGTGTGACCTCCACCTGCCCTCAACCTTTAAGCTTCAAGAACACATGAACCTGCACATGGGAGTGCGCCCCTACTGCTGTGCTGAATGTGGCAAGTTTTTTTGCCACCTTTTTAACTACCGCTCCCACCTGCGTACACATGCTAAGTCCAAGCTAAATCTTTTGTGCTGCCGTATATGCCAGGAACGCTTTGAGACTGATAAAGGATTAAAGGACCACTTGAGTTCCACACACTTTGAGAAGGAGTTCTATGAGTGTGGCTTGTGTAAACTTGTTTTTACCTGCAAGAAAAAGTGTGAACATCATTTAGAATGGCACAAGCTAGTAATGGGAAAGCATGTATGTAAAACATGTGGGCGCCATTTCATCAATACTAAATCCTTGGTACGACATCACCTGCGCAATCGCTGCATGCGGAGCCACAGTTGTACTGAGTGTTCCAAGAGTTTTATTGGAAAAAATGCACTCTTAAAACACAGCTTTTCTCATCTGGGATTGTTGCCTTACACTTGTGCACAGTGTCGCCGGCACTTCCGGCTTGCAAATCTGTACCGCAAGCACAAGTGTGAACCAGAGCGTATCCACTGTGTAGCCTGTTTAGGAGTGTTTTTAAGCCAGGAGGACTTCCAGAAGCATAAGAAGGACACAGGTTGCTGGGGCTACCAGGGCTCTAAAGGAGATGAAATCTGTTGTATGGAGTGTGGCCAGAGTTTTACAAGTGTTGAGGAGCTGAAGAAGCATGCTGGGGCCCACCAGAGAGTGATGTCCTGCTCCGAGTGTGGCAAAGGCTTTCGATCCTCCCTGATGCTTATGTCACACATGGGTGGTCATGCGGCCCAAAGGCCCTGTCTGTGTCAGAGCTGTGGTTTTGGCTTTCCCCATCAGCAGGCATATGACTGTCACCTAAAGACTTGCAGTACCACACCACCTCAAATGGTAAGTCATGAAGTGAGGTCTTTGCTGTACATTGATTTAAACATTGCTTGATCAACTAGGGGAGTAATAGATCATAATGGAAATGTATTTGATTTGAATTATGATACTTATTTGGTGCCCTTTCTATGTTTAGACTGCCTCCAAGAAACATCCAAATATACCCCAGATTCCTGAAAAGGCAACGGCTCAAACTCCCTCAAAACTTGAAAAAATACCAATCCCCTTGAATAAACATGCAGGACAGCTGGCAGGATTGAGAAAAAAATCATCTGACAAACTAAAGGATTCCCAGGGGATATGGAAACTTGCTCTTGACAAAGAGTCTTCCCCTGGGATGGGACTTGTAATGTTAGTCTCTCTCAATTCTGGCATAGCTTGTTCGGAAGCCGCATCTACGAGTCCTCATTCCCCTTTCCCCTTAGAAGTCCAGCCTCCTCGTGTTACAGCCTTACCGCCGGCCCCTGTACAGGGTCTCGGGAATTTACTACAGGAGCAGTCCTCCTGTGCATCTTCTGACCCCAGACTTTCTCAGCTGCATTCGGATGTTTTACTTCACAAGTCATGTGGACTAAGAGAAAGCAAACAAAAAAAGTATAATTTACTGCCCCTTGATTTGTCAAAAAATTCTAAAATGCATTTTGCTAGTAAGACTCAGCCAACAGACGCTGAAATCTTCAACACATTGATTGATCAAGAAATATGCGGAACAGATTACAGTAATTGGGCAATTTTCAAGCCTGGGACAACACACGTGATGCACAAAAGTGAAGTGGATGCATTGAAGGAGGCACCAGAATCTACAGATCACTTAAACCAAGGAGAGACATTCACATGCCCTATGGAGATTAAAATTCAGCCTCAGCCCCTAGGCATTGATTTGAAGCAAGAAACAGATTTGTGAAACAGAATGTGGTGACCCTGTATTTTGGTATTGAAATCAGAAGGAGCCAAAAATGTAAATCAAACTTGATCATGATAATGCTTAATAACGCTTTGTTTGCCCTCCGATGGATTGGCGATCTGTCCAGGGTGTACCCTGTCTCTTGCCCAAAGTCAGCTGGGATAGACTCCAGCCCTCCCGTGACCCTGCATAGGATAAGCGGTTCTGATATTGGATGGATGGATGGATGCTTTGTTTTTCCTGATTCCTCTTGAAATTACAAATTAAATGTCCTTTTGGTGTTGGGCCTGACATGTTAGCATGTTACCTCCAAAGAGTGCAAGCTAATTTAATGCTGCGGTGCCAGCCTGATCAGGTTACTGAAGATTACTGAAACCACCTTGCAATGCAAGAGATTTTTAATCATAATCTGATACCATTTTAAATAGCCAAAACCAGGCCTGTTAATTATTTTCTAATCAGGCCAATGTAGAATTTACAAATCAACAATGTAATCCACTGCACTATACTTTATAGCTAGTCCTAATCCACTAGTATGAACAATATTCCAATATGTATTTGGACTGTTAGTATAACCCCAACTGTAATTGTTGGTAGGGTGTCCACAAAAGATTCAAAGTTGTTTATTGTTAGATATCTGCTGGAATGTGGTGTTCAGGGTCTGTCTTGAGACACAAGAATAAAGTAATGTATTTGACAGCCACGTAGCATTTCCCCCCCCAAACAATGAAAATGCGACAATTGAGATGACTACCTGGGGTTCTGAACCAGAAGGAACAGTGGCTTCCTGGGTTGTGCCTCTACTAATTTTACATTCATACAAATCAGTTACGCTCGCACCTCCCAACTTCCATTACGAAATGCTTTACATAAATATGTCTTAATTCAATGTTAACTTTTTGGAGCTCTCTATGCTATAATATATAATATAACATTCCGAACTCCAGATTGGATTTCTGTTGACGTCAGCTGTTTGTGATTTAGATTTTTGGTTGGGGAAAAAAACCCAACAATATCTTATAGTTGTGCTAAAATGGTATGTCTTCCAACTCTATTTTTGTATTACAACAATTAATGGCATGAGGAATGCGTTATAGTATGCGTCATTGTACTGTATGGGCACTTTGGTCTCCAAGTTTGAAGGTGTATGAGTGTAAACATCTGCGATAATACATTTTTTTTATTTACGTCATTATTTTTGTAGGGTTGCTTACATTTAATAATAAAAACTCTGATCAATGTGTAATTTTGTTGTGTGTTACACTGTAACACGCGAGATGGGTAATTAACAATGTTATGGTGTGTTTTTTTTTTAATGCATGAATCAGATTTTAAAACGTGGATCGAATGGTCTCAAGTTTATGTATGAGGTTATTTGATTCCAAATGAACTACAATGCTACGTCACATGGTCTCGAGCGGGCCCGGAAATACTTAGTATTTTGTCGAGTAAAGATGACGATATGGATTCTGTGCAAAAATGTTGCTATCTACGCCGAAGCATAGTTAAGTTAAGGACCACCGAATACCGTTAAATAATTATATCCTTCATGGACAAAGAAAAGTTTACTGTTGGCGTGAGTATTCCGGGCTCTTTTTAGATTGCAATCAATATCCCATTATTTTAGTATCGCTCATGCGAACAACAATAAAAAACGCCAGTGTTAGAATACAGCCACAGTCAAAAATCAAATTTTGTTTGATGCTTTCATTTAACATATTGCCTCTGAATAGGTTACAGCATCGCACTTCAACTATTCCAATGTTATTCATTATACCTATCTTAAGCATGTCAACATAAATATGTCTTCTCCAAAGCAGCATGTACCGTGGTTGGAGATGCAGCAGTTTGTTGGAGATTTGATTGCATCTGGAGGCAGCTACAACCAATCGTTGAAGGAGCAGCAAGGGGCACTCCATTTAGGGTGGGGGACACCAAGTGGTGATGTTTTGGGAATCAGAGGAGTTCCAGTTGCACCTATAAACCAACCAGCATTGGCTCAGAACAGTTCAAATCCATGCAACATCCAGCAGACAGTGTCGGAGACAACTCTAAATGCCATTGACAAAGGAAAAGATCCTTGTAAGCAGATAACACCTTATTGCAAGGGGATTTATGCAAATTGTAATTAATCAAATCGTAGTTTTTCCTTAATTTGTTCTTTTCTGCCTACAGCTAAGCAACATACCTGCACTTGTCCTCGCTGCCCATACACTTCCTCCACTTCATCCTTCCAGGTCCTAAAACCCAGAGAGACTTCCTCCAAACGGGCACGGGCATGCATAGACACAACGTGTAACCCAAGTCACACAACTCCTGTTAGGACAAGTCTTTGTCTGCCTGAAGAAGAGGAAGAAATCAGTGAAGCTAGTAGCACCACCACCACCCTTGACCTGGAGCCAAGCCAACACCTGAGGCGGGACATAGAGACCAGTGCTCAAAGCTCCAGCTCAGCTTCAGACCTGAGACCCAATTCATCTAATTCCCAAGGCCCACTAGCTTCTCTATCTCATCGCCCTACCTTTTCCTGTCTCTGCTGCCATCAGGGCATTCAGACATGTGCGCCGTTATCGGGTGCCAAGGAAGGGAAAGACTCTTCCCCTCGCAGTCATGCCCATGCTCATCACCATTTGCACCACCACCACTGCCCCTTCACCTCCTGCCTGCCGTGCCCACAGCTTGTCCACTCCCATGCCTACCCTGCTCCTTTTCCTTGCTTGTCCTGCCAGCGCTCCTTTCCTGCTTGTTCCCAGTTCCTACGCAACCAACCTGGCCACCCACCCACCCATCTGCAAGAAGAAGCAGGTAGGACATTGGCAGGCTCTTCAATGTTACATCCTTGTATGCATTGTTCCGCTTCTTTTCCCCGACCCTCCCAGCTGCTTCAGCACCAGCGTTCCCAACATGTGAACAAACCAGCCGGCTTCCTCTGTACAGAGTGTGGCAGAGCCTTCAATTCACACAGTAATCTTCGTATCCACCTCAATGTTCATACGGGCTCCAGACCCTATTCTTGCCCAGACTGTGGGAAAAGCTTTAGCCAGTCCGGGGCTTTGAAAATCCATAGGCGGATTCATACAGGGGAGAGACCCTATTCTTGTGCCTACTGTGGCAGGGGATTCCCCCATCTGGCAGGTGTGCGAGCCCACCAGAGAACTCACACAGGTGAAAAGCCATACCGCTGTGCCCAGTGTGGGAAGTGTTTCACCCAATCCGGAGCTTTGAAGATCCACACCCGGATCCATACAGGGGAGAGGCCCTTCATTTGTAGCCACTGTGGTAAAGGCTTCTCCAACCGCTCAGGCATCCGTTTCCACCATCGGACTGTCCATGGGCTACTCCAAGAGCCTGGTGGTGGAGCATTAGGTGGGAATGCATACGCAGGGCCGGCCAGCCAGGCCCGCTTAACATCTGTGTCACCTGGCCGTCCAAGCACCAGTGCATCTATATCTAGAGTTGGTTTGAATTCACATGGTAGTCCACGGAGCACCACACATACTGACCAGATCTCCTGTGACCCTCCTTCTACTGGCACAGGCCATTTAGACCATTATAGGAGACCAGGGAGTCGCAAAGAGGGGACTGGCAGGATGCAGATGTATGAGTGTGAGGACTGTGGTCTGCGTTTCAGAGACGCGCCTTCACGCAACAAGCACCAGGCTCAAGTGCACTACTCAACTGAGGGTGAAAGTAAAGATGGGGACACAGTGAGGGAGGTGCACAGGCAAAAGTTAGCTACCAAGGAGAGGGGTCAGCCAGGAATTATGGATAAAAGTGGGATTTGAGAGGGAAGGAATTACTGTCTGAATTTTGCAGAACATATAGCGAAACAGGTTGCTAAATGGAAGGATTAGGGAGGGATATGATAATCATGAAAGCATGTCAAAATGCTGCATTAACAGGAAATAATAACAGTTGTAAAAATATTAATAAATAAACTTATTTATGCAATTCAATCAAAACGCAGTCCTCAAAAACAATTGGATTAAAATAATAATTTCCATCTAGTTGTGCCCTTTGCCCTCACCGCCAGGATATGGACCTGTTGCCTCCTCAACCCCCAGCTCTCGAACACCCCCCCGCACCCCCCCCCAAACACCTGCAACCTCCACCTTGTGCCTCACAACAAACCAGGTGAGGGATGAACTCAGAAGGTGTTAGGCAAAGACGAAGGGCGGACTCAGATAGCATCAGCTCGAGGCTCCTCAAATCCTGTGGAGTTCCTATTCAACCTGAGCCTGAAGCTAGGAAGGGTACCACAGCTTTGGAAAACGTCGTGTGTGGTACCTGTGCCAAAGACCCCCCCACTCAAGGACTTCAACAGCTACAGGATGGTGGCGCTGACATCGCATCTGAAGACCCTGGAGAGGCAGGTTTTTGGCTATCTTCGGCCCCTTGTGAAACTATCGATGAACGGACCCGCTGCTGTTCACCTATCAACCTGGTATAGGGGTTGATGATGCTGTCATTGACCTGATGCGGAGACCCCTCTCTCATTTGGAGATGGCTGGGTGCACAGTCAGAATCATGTTTTTTGATTTCTCAAGTGCCTTTTACACCTTCCAGCCAATGCTTCTGGGGGACCAGGGTGTGTCCTTCTGACATAATAATTTGCAGGACTGGGGCCCCCCAGGGAACAGTACTGGCACCGTTTCTCCTCACCCTCTACACTGCAGACTTCACCCACAACACACAACCTGACAGCTGCAGAAGTTTTCTGACGACTGCTATTGTAGGTCTTATCTCATGTGGACAACAGTGAGTACAGGCAACTTACTCAAGACCTCTGGTGCCAGAAGAACCACATCCAGCTCAACGCAGGGAAGACCGTGGAGCTGTTGGTGGACTTCAGCAGGCGCCAACATTCTGCACCCACACCAGTGAACATCCAGGGTGTGGACATTGAGATTGTTAAATCTTACAACTACCTAGGGGTTCACCTGAACAATAAACTGGACTGGACAGATAATACTGCTGCTCTGTACAGGAAGGGTCAGAGAAACTCCACCTGCTGAGGAGACTACTGAGGTAATTTGGAGTCCAGGGGGCACTCCTGAAGACATTCTATGACTATGGTGGCATTAGCCATATTTTATTAAGTGTTTTGGTGGGGCAGCAGCATCACTGCTGACAGGAAGAGGCAGATCTAACTGGTAAATAAGGGCAGCGTTCTCCTGAGGAGCCCTCTGGACGCTGTGGAGGTGGTGGAGGACAGGACAATAATGGACAAACTGTCATCCCTGTTAGTCAACATGTCCCACCCCCTCAAGGGCACTTTGACTGCACTGTGCAGCTCCTTCAGTGACAGGCTGATTGACCCGCAGTCTCTCTGAGAACTACCGCAGGTCCTTCCGTCCTGCAGCGGTCAGACTTTTCAACCACAATGGACCCTGGTAGACCATCATACTTATGTGCAATATACATTTATACACTTACAGCTAGACATTGTTTTTGTAATGGGCTACAGACTTCACCTACTCGCTAGATGTGATTTGATTATGTGTGCTTGTCACTTTATTTAAAATGTTTATTTTACCTTTTATCTGCACTGTCGACTTTTTGCTGCCAGATCATTTCCATAGAAAATGTATGAATCAAATGTTTCTTTTACAGCATGCAATTCTTGTTCAAAAGTTTCATTGGTGTGGAAATGATGTTTTCTGGTCAACACAGTGAAAACAACATTCACAATTTGCTTTCAATTGTTTATCTGAACTTTTCTCTGGACACTTTTGTTGAGTACCACTGCATCACGTTGGTTATTTTTATTAACTACGGCTTCAACGCTAATATCGGAGGTTTGTTCTAATTATTTTAAACTTGTAACCGTCAGGCTCCTCAATATCTTTATTTTTGCTGTAGTGTCATTAATGAAACCTCGAAAGCTTAATAATCTGTTCTAATAACTCGTTCATATAAGATCAATCACACAACACGATTGTTTCACTGTTTAGTTGTTGGAACAATCCTATAATCTTAAAGTATAAAATACTTGATACATTTTTCAATATGGTTCTAAATGCATTTCTGGGGAGTAGGAGGGAGAAGCAGTGGAATCCTCTTTTTTTACATAGGAAATACAGTAAATGCACAAATTGGGTCAAATTTAATGTAAGTACAGCTACAAATAGTTTAACAAAAACATCCTCAACTGATTTGTCTTGAAATATGAAAGCTTGACCCAAGGCCATCTCAGAAAGGGTAGAGCCATGTCTTCCTTCCCCACCATATATTGTGTACTCCATGTTGCTTTCTTGTAAGTACTGATATTTTTGTATTCTATTTGATCTGTTATCCGTAATGCAGTAAATCAGTAATTATTAAGTTACTTATAATTTGGACTAGTATTAGTTAATAGCTAAAAGCAATGTTCTATATATATGTGTCAACGACATTACCGTGTGAATGGTATTTTGATATATAAAATACTTTGATAACTTGTGTCATTTGGATCAAGTAATTTTGTTTAATTATCAAAATATCTTGTGTGTATTGTATCCATGCAATTAACGAGACTTCATTGTTAAAAAAAGGAAGTGCATTTTGATGATCTTTTCTGAGTTCTATGTGGTTTTGAGAAATCTTTGGACTGTTTTGTTATTAGTGCTGAAGTGATAATAAAAACACACACATCATAAATAGAACAGAACGTCCAAAATTTCAAAAGTAGCGTAACAAACGCATACTTTATTTCCACAACGTATTTTGGTGTTTTTCATTGTAAGGTTATGAAACTAAAAAATGTAACTTGCGTCTTATAAAAGTGCACTTGAACTTTGACAATTTAATGAATAAATCGTGATATATCAAAAATGATTAATGTCTCTTGTCTCCTTTCACATTTTACATCAGTATATAAAAGAATTCCATGATCTGTAGGCCAGCGTTTCCCTACCAGTGTGCTGTGGCACTCGATGGTGCTGTCAGACACACTGAGGTGTGCTGTCAAATTTTGGGAAGGCCAGATTCAGGAAAAATAAAAATATGTCGTTTTAGGTTTTGTTCAGTTCTACATATAGGTTGTGCTGCAAAATAAAAATGTCTATGCAAGTGTACAGTGGCTTGGAAAAGGTTGGAAAACGCTGAGGGAATGTATTTACAAAAAGCAAGTGTTCAGTGTATGGAAAACCTAGTTTACCTTTGTATCGTGCTACAAACATAGTAATGGATAGTTCTGACAGGATTTATCAGAACACAGGCCAGCTGTTATCATTGCTTAAGTATTCAGATGATGCTGTCTTTGTTCACTAGAGACCGTAAGTGATGTCATAACTAGTCAGTTATGATAGCATTTTTTCTTTTCATTTAGCTTGACACTTTCAGGATGGCTCCTCATATGTCGGCTGCAGCAAGTAGTCAAAAAACTGGGGCTCAGCATAGACCACACTAGCAGGACATGGATTCTTGTCATTATTAAGGGAAGGGGTACAATAGCCGTTGGGCAACTTTCTGTGAGAGGGGCAGTCATACTTAGCCTGGGTGCATATAGTCCCATTGCCAGCAAAAGGAGCAGAAAATGAATGCCCATGTGATTGGTTGTGTACGTGCCCTTGAGTGTTGGCCAGGTTAGGCTGTGGAGGTTGGTCACTGAATGGGGTGGCATATTCTGGTTCTGTTGGGTGGGGTTCTGTATACTCAGGAACTGTGCCTGGGGTGTCATAGAAGTTCAACGTGAAGGGGGTGGTGTAACCCTCATCAAGGGGGGGCCGAAATGTAAAACCCAGCTTCTGTCCATCGGAGGCCACATCAGGCTCAGCATAGTCTGGCGAGTATACATTAAGATTATGCATACTGTAGGTAGATATCAAAACACAGGTCAATGTAATTAGCAATAGAGCATCTAGATAACAACGCTTACATAAATCATGCTGTGAATATAATAAGAAGCACTGAAAAAACCATTGTGTAATAAACCTCTCCTATCCAGGAAACTAATGCCTTTACAATTCAAGTGCTCTTTTGTATTTTCTGTGACTTGATCTTAAACAGGCTTCTTTTATACTAGGTAGTAGGGCTTAAACAAAGGCACTGTTGATCCTCAGCATTAGCTGACTGGCCACCAAAAATGCCCTGTGTAGTGTCTGGTAAGGACTCTGCCAGTGAAGGCCTAATTTACAGTGGCGTGAAGGGCTAATATATACGTGGGGTAAATTAACACATTGGATCTTATATTAATCTAATATCTCCACCGGGACAGCATTTGCAAACACCTAGCATGTCTGATGTTGGTAAGAACAACGTGCACATGCAGACCAAAGCCCAGAGGCAATATTACAGACAAGGAATTGGTGAGGTCATAAGCAAGTATGGTTCTTAGTTCACAAGCACATCCTTTTTTTTTATTATTATTGAGCACACACCTTTAACACAATTTAAAATCAAAGCTAGGCTGTGTAACCCAGGTTTCATAACGGGTCACTATTGTTGTCACACACAAGCTAATGTTTTCCCTAGTTACAGTCCTCTCAGCCAATCGGGGAGTCTGACAGCGGTTAGCCAATCAACCGTC
>JAVQJS010020636.1:0-36459 GCA_036024795.1 Galaxias rostratus | reverse complement strand
GTATGGGGTGAGGGGGTCACTTCTCAGGGCCATCCAATCTCTGTACTCTCAAAGCGAGAGCTGTGTCCGGGTTCTCGGCAGAAAGTCGGACTCGTTTCCGGTGAGGGTTGGCCTCCTCAATCCGCATTGTTCCTCCTCAATCCGAGGTTCGACTATCGGTCGAACCCTCCTTTCCAGCACCCTGGAGTATACTTTCCTGGGGAAGCTGAGTAATGTGATGCCCCTGTAATTGGCACACACTCTCCGGTTCCCCTTTTTGAACAGGGGAACCACCACCCCGGTCTGCCACTCTTTAGGCACTGTCCCTGACTTCCAAGCAATGTTGAAAAGACGTGTCATCCATGACAGTCCCTCAACATCCAGAGCCTTCAGCATTTCTGGGCGGATCTCATCAACCCCTGTGGCTTTGCCACTGTGGAGTTGTTTGACTACCTCAGTGACCTCCACCAGGGAAATTGACGTTGATCCCCCATCATCCTCCAGCTCTGTCCCCACTACAGAGGGTGGGTTAGTTGGGTTCAGGAGTTCCTCAAAGTGTTCCTTCCACCTCCCAATCACCTTGTCAGTCGAGGTCAACAGCGTCCCGTCCTTACTGTATAGAGCTTGGACGGTTCCCTGCTTTCCCCTCCTGAGGTGTCGGACGGTCTTCCAGAACATCTTTAGTGCCGACCAAAAGTCCTTCTCCATGGCTTCTCCGAACTCCCCCCACACCCGCTGCTTTGCCTCTGCCACAGCCGAGGCTGCAGTCCTTAGGGCCCGTCGGTACCTTGCACAACATATCCCGGAAGGCCACCTTCTTCAATCGGACGGCTCCCCTGACCACCGGTGTCCACCAAGGTGTTCGAGGGTTACTGCCCCTTGAGGCACCTAAGACCTTGAGACCGCAGCTCTCAGACGCAGCTTTAGCAATGGAGGCTTTGAACATCGCCCACTCCGGCTCAATGTCCCCAACCTCCACTGGGATGCCAGAAAAGCCCCGCCGAAGGTGTGAGTTGAAGGCCTCCCGGACCGGGGACTCCTCCAGACGTTCTCGGTTCACCCGCACTACACGTTTAGGCTTACCAGGTCTGTCCAGAGGCTTCCCCCGCCACCTGACCCAACTCACTACCAGATGGTGATCTTTATAACCTATAGTTGTATATTTTAAATTAGATTTTATTTACTTTGCATTAGATTTTATTGACCTGTTTTGTTAGATTATATTAATGTCTGCATTAGCGTTAAGTGTCGAAGACACACAAGAATTTCATTGCATACTTTTGGCTCTCTAAACGTTAGACAATAAAGAACCTTGAACCTTGAAATGGCTCTGGTCAAGGTTATCAATTATCTTTTTCTGGCAGCTGACAACGGCAACCTAACATTATTGATCCTTCTTTATCTCTCAGCAGTCTTTGAAACCGTATGTCACAATATCCTCCTTGACCGCCTGGATAGGCTCCTGGGTATCAATAACACTGCCCCACCACCAGTTTGTCATGGCGTACCACAGGGCTCGGTCCTGGGGCCTTTCCTGTTAATTATCTAGATGCTTCCTTTGTAACAAATAATACAAAAACATGGATTCAATTTCCATTGCTATGCAGATGATACCCGCTCTACATACATAATACACCCAACACAACCCTCCCCATCCCCTCACTCACAAACTGCCTACTGCCAAAAATCCTGGATGTCCAAATATTGTTTAAAATGCAAAGTAGAAAGAATGAGCTGATGATTGTCACTCCTCGGGCTCCGCTCCAAAAGTTTGGTGATGTGGTCCTCACTATTGACGGCTGCTCTATCTGCTCCTCTGCCAAGTCTCGAGGTGGTCTTGGATTCCACCCTTTCTATGGAACCTCATATAAAAGCTGTCACCAAATCTGCCGTCTTCCACCTGAGAAACCTCTCCCGACTCAGGCCATTAAAAACTGATGAGGTAGCTGAAACATTGATTAATGCATTCATCACCTTGCGCCTGGATTATTGCAATGGTTTCCTATTCGGAGCATCAAATAAAGCTCTGGATAGGTTCCAGTATGTTCAGAATTCAGCTGCAAGGATTTTAACTTGATCTAAACCCAGGCAACATAACACTCCCACCCTCCTTCATCTACATTGGCTTTGCATCAAATCTTTATTTTATTTTACTTTCCACCTATAAATCTCTCCATGGAATTGCGACTTCCTATCTTTCTGACCTCCAACCCCACACGCGTTCTCGTATCCTCTGCTTCTCTGAGACTGGTCTCCTCACCACCCGCAAAACAAGACTCGGTTCCATGGGGGACAGAACATTTCATGCTGCTTCTCCCGTTCTCTAGAATTCCCCTCCCCTTGCTAATTGAAATTCTGACCTCATGAATATTTTTAAATCCCTCCTAAAAACCCACTTGCTTTCCTTAGCCTAGCCCTAGCTTGTCATCTTTGACATACGGTAACTTGCAAAGGTATTCAGCCCCCTTGAACGTTTCCAAATGTTGTCATGTTACGACCACAAACAAAAATATATTTTATTGTAATTTTATGTGAAAGACCAACACAGTGGCACACAATTGCCAAGTAGAAAGAAAATTATACATGATTTAATAAGTTTTTTTACAAATTAAAAACCGAAATGGACTGTGTGCAAAACTATTCAGCCCCCCTAAGTCAATACTTTGTGGAACCGCCTTTTGCTGCAATTACAGCTGCAAGTCTTTTGGGGTATGTCTCTACCAGTTTTGCACATCGAGAGACTGACATTTTTGCCAATTCTTCTTTGCAAAACAGCTCAAACTCAGTCAGATTAGATGGAGAGCGTTTGTGAACAGCAGTTTTCAGATCTTGCCACAGATTCTCGATTGGATTTAGGTCTGGACTTTGACTGGGCCATTGTAACACATGAATATGTTTTGTTTTAAACCATTCCATTGTAGCCCTGGCTTTATGTTTAGGGTTGTTGTCCTGCTGGAAAGTGAACCTTCGCCCAGGTCTCAAGTCTTTTGCAGACTCCAACAGGTTTTCTTCCAAGATTGCCCTGTATTTGGCTCCATCCATCTTCCCATCAACTTGGACTATCTTCCCTGTCCCTGCTGAAGAGAGGCATCCCAAGAGCATGATGCTGCCATCACCATGTTTGACAGTGGGGATGGTGTGTTTATGAGTGATATGCAGTGTTAGTTTTCCGCCACACATAGCGTTTTGCATTTAGACCAAAAAGTTCAATTTTGGTCTCATCTGACCAGAGCACCTTCTTCCACATGTTTGCTGTGTCTCCCATATGGCTTCTGGCAAACTGCAAACGGGACTTCCTCTGACAATGGCTTTCTTTTTGCCACTCTTCCATAAAGGCCAGATTTGTGCAGCGAACGACTAATAGTTGTCCTGAGGACAGATTCCCCCACCGGAGCTGTGGATCTCTGCAGTTCGTCGAAAGTCACCATTGACCTCTTGGCTGCATATCTGATCAGTGCTCTCCATGTTCGGCCTATAAGTTTAGGTGGACGGTCGTGTCTTGGTAGGTTTGCAGTTGTGCCAAACAATTTCCATTTAAGAATGATGGATTCAACAGTGCTCAGTGAGATGTTTAAAGCTTGGGAAATCTTTTTATAGCCCGGCCCTGCTTTAAATTTCTCCACAACTTTATCCCTGACCTGTCTGGTGTGTTCCTTGGACATCATGATGCTGTTTGTTCCCCAACATTCTCTTAACAAACCTCTGAGGCCGTCATAGAACAGTTGTACTCTTTAGATTACACACAGGTGGACTCTATTTTGTCATTAGGTCAACATTCGATCATTCAGCAATCATCAATGCAACTTCTGAAGACAATTGGTTACACTCAGAGAAAAGGGGGCTGAATACTTTTGCATACCGTACTTTTCAGATTTTTATTTGTAATTTTTATTGTAATTTTAATTTTTTAAATCATATATAATTTTCTTTCTACTTCACAAATGTGTGCCACTGTGTGTTGGTCTTTCACACAAAATTCCAATAAGATATATTTAGATTTGTGGTTGTAACGTGACAAAATGTGGAAAAGTTCAAGGGGGCTGAATACTTTTGCATGCCACTGTAACTACTTTTTTAGTACCTAACAAGATGCCTATTCTGTACCTCAAATCTCTGAAGGCAAAACACAATTACATAAAAAAACTATGCATACTAGTGTGGCTTTGTGAGGGTACTTTATGGTGTATGTAGCACAAACATATAGCTGAATTAAAAGTGTTACTTGTAGTGTTTGAGTTTTGCTCGTCCACTAAGGATTCGAACACGATCGCTGTGTTTGAATTCGCCTACTACGCATACCTGATGTATTACATTTTACCCCAAAATGTTATGCAGTATGCCAATAGCACATATAATGTGAAATTTGAGTATGAAAAAAGTTCCCAGATGACATACTATATTTGGGGAAATGTTGAGTACCCAAGAGAGGATACTAGACGATACTTCACACCCCAAAATGCAATTCTTCAACTTCCCTCTCTGGCAGTAGTATTTGGTCACATGTTCCAATTGAGTAAACTGACAATATAGGCGAATCTTTGTAAAATCATAATATACCAGATTTCGGTTTAACCAGTCAGTATGCAGGATGTACTCATTGAGAATGTAGTGGATAGTGTTTGAATAGGCAATTTCGAACATAGCTTGTATGTATTTAAAGGGCTACTTGCATAGCATTTTTATAAATTGCCTATTTTTCTACAGAATTATGGTTTGTGAGATTTAAAATGATTGTGTGTAGCTTCTGGTTTTGGGAACCCCTACCGTTTGCTTAGTGTGATTATATTTACCTTACCATCACAAAGAAGACTTGCAGAATGCTCGTGGTCACTGCATGTATCTGGTACAACCAACGACTACTCCAAGTATGATATTATTTTCCTGATTAATTGATACTCCCATGTACCGTAAAGTAATTTGTCACAGTTTCACAGAAATAAAAAAAGTTAAAAAAAAAAAAATTGTTAAATATTTAACTTCAAGAGGACAAAACAGATATATTTTCAGTCTCCCATAGACATTAGAATGTGCAAACTGTAGAAAGATATTGATAATCCAAAAAAGTTTCATATAGCCACTTCATGGGTGTTGTTTTTGTAGCAATTTGGGTATTATTGTGTTCTAAATTCTGAGCGCTTGGAACATAAAACGTTTTAACGTATGTAACATTTTTTATCTGTGTAGAGAAAATACTACAAACATTCTTTATACAGTTCCATGAGGGGGTTAATGGTAGTCCCAAACTATAAGGTAATACTGTAGTGAAAACAAACAAGTTGGAACAAGCACTTGGGCCTTTTCCTGTCACATTCCTCATAGCTTTGGTGTGTGTGAAGCTCTGGTTGAAGTTTTGTGATGACCACAAACACCATTCTTGCTGTCATCACTCCCCTTATTCACTGCTCTAAGAACTCTAACTAGACTGTTTTTATTTAGAGGAAACCTTCCAAGGGCGAAGTTCGGAGAAGTCGTTCCCACTCAAACAGAGACCACATGTACCCCCCATTATTTAAAATCAAATCCATTGCTGTTTGTATGTTTGTCAGGCCTTGAAATTATAGGTAGCAAAATAGTGCTAGACTACCACTTTCTTATATAATAAAGTATGCTTTTTTAAAGCTGTGCCCTCTCAGAAGAATTAGGTGCATGACGCCTCTGGCAAAGACCGTATGCATTTTATTAAATTCATTTCCAAAACCTTGTCTTTCTTTTAATTCAGATGTTTGAATTTTTTATACTAAACACTTTGTTGAATGTATACTATAATACGTCAAAATGTTTTTAATAGAAATGCTATGGAAAGTTAATTAGCCCCTTCCACTCACAATGCTTGTGCATATCAAACATTCCTATTTATATGTTGTATAGTTCATATTTCCACTGTCTCTTGCATAGACAAATATTTTACTGTATACAATGCGGAATATTATATTTAATGTACAGTATTACCACAACAGTCTTTTAATAATTCATTTTGTTAACAAAATAACCGATTAAATGGATTGCATGATCAGAATAAACTGTCTATTTTGGGATGTGTTCTTTGTCCTACTTCTTGTTGGGCTGAGAGTGGAGTAACAGAGGATTTCCCATAGTTGTGAACATGTATGATAGATAATAGTCATATTCCAATTTAGCTTATCTTTAGTGAAGTAACATCCCACCTATATATTTCAATTAGATTAAACTACTTCGATGTCACACAGAACTATTTAGTTGACCGCAATAACAAAGCAATTGAACAAAAGTTGATCTCGATAGCTTTAACATGTAATGATAATTCAATGAGCATTATTCTGCCAAGATGGGTCAGGGATGTAAGGCAACCCAATATGTTAGAAGGGCAGTACCCTTTTGTTTTTACATCATGGGGAAAAAACATTTTTATCGACTGTGTGGGCCAAACAGACAGGTTGTTTGAGTGTTTTCCCTGGGATTGTGCGCACGTTTGACCTGACACGGCTAGTGTAAGGGTAGGCGGACAAGTTGCAGGAAAATACCATTAGCCATTGTAGGCAGCGGGGGGTATATGGTAAGCTTAAACAATCGAACCAAAACTCATAGCAGGCAATTTGAATTATTTTTATTTGAGTTCGCGTTCACACTTGATACCTACTATATATGGGTAGCAAGTATGAGAGGAATAAAATAGGACAAGAAAAGTAAAAAAAATAATCATAATTGTCATAATTTAATTTTAAACTATTTAGGACATGAGACCAGTCAAGTGTCAGACTAATCACAGCTAAAACATTAGAACCGATCCACATAGCGTTCGAGAAATGCACAGCGGATAACACGACGAGAGTGAAAACCCAGAGGACATTACAGACACAGTCACACTATACCAGCCACCTTCTCACGACTCGCTCCAGATGCAGCAGTTCAATGGCTCTGTGCGGCAAAGTAGCGCTAGTTACAGGAGGAGCGCAAGGAATTGGTAGAGCAGTCGTTGAGTCGTTATTGACCAAATCTGCGAAGGTCGGTGTAGCCTGTTTCACCATCTTAAAATCAACGTAATGTCTTGTTTAACACGATTTCAAAAATTGGACACTTTCATTATCGCGCTTATTAAGGACTGCGTCAACGAAGACAGCTCCTCTGTAATTTTGCAAAAGAAGTGGTAACATATGAAAAGGTATTTCACATATTATACACATTGTTGTTTAAATAGGTTGCTATCTTGGATCAAAATGAGACTGTTGGAGAAGAGTGCAGGAAGGGATTGGAGACCGCATTTGGAGACGGCAGTTGCTGCTTTATTTTGTGTGATGTAACAGACGGGGAGAAACTTCGAGGTAGGCTTCCCACTTTGATGATATTTGCAATATATATATATTTTTTACAACTCCACTTTAATTTAATTTGGTTATGTCTAAAGCTTTGCAAATATTTGTGCTATAAAATAAATCCCTTACTCAATTAAACCATACTAACCTGAAGATTCACTCCCCCTAAATAATGGTCTTAATCGATTTAAAACTTGGTCAATGCTGTCCATGGTAATTTCGTTCTACACTTTTTTAATTCTAAAAAGTCTCGGAACAAATGTAATGCTTGTCTACGGTTGTTTGTTAATCTTGCCACTGGATATTAGCTTGTCGTAGATTTTTCTGAAAGCAATGTCTGATTGTGAAAATGAGTCAACTTTGTTGGGGATACCTTTGAATCGCCTCAAGGTGACGAGTCAGGAATTTTCTTTAGTAGAGTGCTAACAACCTGTCGGAGGTTTCCATTCAGTAACGTATTGCAATACTGAAACAACGAAACCTATTAGTTCCCAGACGTGCAGAGTCGACTATCAAGTTTAACCTATCTGTCTTAACCTGTTGAACGTGTTGTTCCATTCGTGAGGGGGAAAAGTAGGCCTTTATCTAACAGAAACTCGCATCCAAGCGACAAATCAATGCATTAAGGCTCACAACTTGTTTTGGATAGATTATCTTTATTTAAGTCAGCTGAAAACCAATTATCTTTTACAGTGTCGACCTGGCCAAGTAGCAGACAACATGACTTACAAAACACACACACAAAACAATTTAAAAACGAATGTTTGACAAAAAGACTTGTCAATGCAAACAAGAACAAGAACCTGTCAGTAATAAATAGTGGAAGGCAACTGTAACAATATTTGGTTTTGAAGTCATTTCTCAAAAACTTCTTCAACTGTTTGGATGCACTTATGTATATTGGTAACTTGTATCTGTGTTACACTTGTTGACATCAAATATGTTTAAAAGCAATGTTGGAGTCACAACATTGATTAAAACACCTAAATTAAAATATTACATGACGTAATGTGGCAATTGTAACAGCATACTGTATACATATATAGCCTGAACACACGCAGGCTTTTTCCTGGCTCCAAGCAAAACGTAGTCTCATGCATTGAGACTTTTAAAAATGTTTGTGTGACAAGCAAATCTTTATATACATGTTTTCTGGACATACTAACACTCAAATAACTGCAGATGTTATGTTCAATCACTGAACACTGGACCATCCTTTGTTTGGCATGTAAAACTATTTAACAAGGTCCCTGTATTTGCCTGGTCCTCTATCTTCCCCTTATGTGACCACTTCCACTGCCACCGTGCAATCTATTTCCTGCCTCTATCTGCTTTTGCACAACGTCTTCACCCTGATGGCCTTCAAGACAGCTACTCAGACCTGACTGGTTGGCTGCTACTAACATTCATTTACCACCAATGAAAAATCTTATTTAATCCATAGCCATCATAATATCATTGAAGATTTTAATGTTTAATAGGCATAATTGAATAACAAAGTATACACTTTTTTTGTTTTTAAATAATTTGGTCTAAAGAGTTCACCTTTCTACTTCCTTATCTTCCTTTTATATGGCTCTTTTGTTATTTATGAAATATTTATGTTATCTTGCCCTTTCTCTTCTCCATGATCTGTCAATGGAGAAGAACACAACTTTTTAAACAATCTTTTGGTGGCTAATTAATGATCGATGTATTGTCTTGTTTTATGTCCCAAGGCTAGAGAATGAAAAAGGGCTAATCTGCTCAAAAGTTTATCTTCTGCTTCCAGCTCTATTACTGTCAACAACTTTTTAAACTAACCAACTTTAACTAATTCTTAACAGCTAGCTTCAACTTCAGGGTAATCTTTTTCAACAACTGGAAAGATTATGGCCTGAAAACAGTTTATAAGTATGTTTCATTACATTTAAAGTGTCCAGCCAGATCAGATTGATTAAGATCACACCATTTCAGTGTGTTCAAAGTGTTATTTGTCAAGTGCACAGTATAACAGAAGGTCATTCTGAGCAAAGAAATTCTTATGACATGGCAGGCAGCAACTACATAGAAGCAGAGCAAAAATATCCCCAAAATAAATAAAAAAAGAGCTAAAATATACATAATATGTACAGACTGGGGATATGGACAGTGAGAATTGGAGTATTAGATATGTAAATATATAAAGTGTGGGAGTGCTGATGAATATGTGCGTAAGAATGTGATAATTTTCATTGAATGTACATAGGAAGTGCCTTTTAGAAACCCTACCTTGTTGGTTTGGCAGTAGTTCAAAACCATTCTGAAACCAGACACAAAAAAAGACTTGATAGATAAACCAACGCACAATGCAATTATATAAGTTATTTGAAACTGTGCACCATGACATGTATGTACTATAGTTGATCATGAATTTTAAGTAGTAAAATATTTTTAAGACATGGCTTATTTTTACACAATACTTTATGGACGTAATTAGATTAAAACTTGCTTCATATAGTTCCAATGATAAAGAGACCTTGAATGAAAATTCTGACTTGCCTGTAAGAGAAACAACAATCCAAAGGTTTGAACATGAACAATAATATACATTGGAATGTACCCATACCATGATTACCACACAGGAAACAAAGAGCCATTATTAAACAGTTATATTTAACTAGAAATGCATTTCCCTGCACGAATGCGATGTGATGTACCACAGTTATTCTACTGACCACCTTAGTACGCAGAACCTACTCCTGTAGCCAAGCGGACTGTGGATCAAACCCTCTTTATTGACAAGGGGGCATATTGCTGCTAGATTGGTAGTGCCTCTTCATTATAATTTAATGGGGGACACATATGATAATGAAGTACTACCATTTGGTTTTATTTTCAAGATCGGGCTTTCACATACAATGCTTTAATGTGTTCAAAAAGTATGCATACAGTTTAAAACAGGGTGCATAAACAGTATTTTCTCCCTGTCAAAATGGCCTACCTCTTACTTTTCAATTGAGGTTTCCCATTTGGAGGTGAGGTTCAATTTTGAGTTGTGTTTGATAATATGTTCCTGCCTGTAAGTTGCCATCTCAAGGTATTGATTGTTGTACTTTTCAACAATTGATTTAATACAAATTATCCTTGCCTTCTTTGGAAGTGAGGACGCTCGCGTCAGAGCGGTGTGGCTAACTTCATCCTTCAGTTTAGCTAGACTGCATTGCATATGCACTAGTTATGGTTAACATCAGCCACTGTCTTCTTGTTGCGATTACATAACATCAGTGCTAGATTGCGGTATATGCCTGTTAAATCTCTTTCGACTTTCATTTCGATGGCGCCAAAAATCGACTAAAAATAATAATTAGAAAATATAACACGTAAACTGATCATTTAGTTGTATGTGGACACTGGAAAGGAATCTATTGAATCACAAATACAGGCATTGATAAGGCACCAAAAATAGGCCTTAATAAAACAAAATAAAAAATGTTAAATTATAATAATAATCATCATCGTCTCACAATGCATCCCATAATTACTGTTGATGGCTTAAAAATGTTTAAGAGCTCCTCTGAGCAATTTCAGCCAACTTTATGCACTCTTAAGAACCTTTGTGAGATGACAAGCATTATTTTAGGCCCTTACAGCTGGTCCAAACCATTTTTCCCAGAGTCCATGGAAAAGTATTGTCAAAAAGCCATCTTGTCCTCGCAATCAAATAGTATTTAGCACGTCATAGAGATTCAAGAACATAGAGGAAGTTTATGTTTATGTTGCATGGTTGTGTCTCGTTTCTGATTAGTGAAATTTGATTGCCCCCTAGTCTCTCTATGTTTTGAAAATTAATATTTTTAAAGGGGGTGAATGTACATAGGTAAAAAGGGTCAGACTATAATTTCGATGCGTTTTAAGCAGGGTTGGTTAGAATGTTGAGATTACATATAGTAGCCTTTGTTTGCAAGAAACAACCGGTTTAAATTAATTTCTAACCGGGTCAGAAATCTACAGAAACATATTCACGGAACAAACCAATTGAGTTCAAATTAAGTATTCAATACCCTAATTTCTAACCTTCTTCTTGCATCGTAATATCCTGTTATTGTCTGGAACAAAATAGCTTTGTGAAATACATATGTTTGAGGTATTGTTGCCCATTCTTTTATGTAACCTGCCTATCTTTTCCTACCCATGTGTCACAGAGGCTTTCCAAAGCACTGTAGATCAGTTTGGACGGCTGGACATTGTTATCAATAACGCAGGCATCAACAATGAGAAGAACTGGGAGAAAACCATTGAGGTCAACTTGGTGAGAAATGTTTAGTATATTTCATATTTATTTGTATTCATACAAACTAAATCATATATTTTACTTAAAGTGACAATGTGTAACTTGTTTTAGTAATAAGTATGGTTGAGTTTGGTTTTGTGGGTGGTGAGGAGACCAGTGTCAGAGCAGAGGAGGGTATGAGAAGACATCATATTGGAGGAGGTCAGACAGGTAGGTAGGTGTTAGTCCATGGATAGCTTTATATGAGAGATACAAATTCTAATGAAATACGAGATTTGATGGGAAGCCAATGCAGATAAAGAAAAGTTGGAGGGATATGCTGCTTTATTTGATGTACCAACTAAGACATCATTGTAATAATCCAGGCATGAGGTGACAAACTCGTGAATTCATTTTTCAGCAAATACATGTTATTTATGGTCTGAGTCTGGAGATGTTTCTTTGGTGGAAGGCAGACTGTCACAGCTTTTATATGAGGTTCCATGGAAAGGGTGGAATCCAAGACCTTGATAGAGGAGCAGATAGAGGAGTCGTCGATAGTGAGGACCACATTACCAAAATATTTTCAGACACTGAGTAGCCACAGTCATCATCATTGATCATGAGCTTGACCAGAGCTCTTTCTTTGCTGTTTTGCCTGGAACCGAGATTGCATAGGTTCATACAACTCATGATGAGATATATAGTACTGTGGTTGAGCAGCCGCAGCTGCACTCCAGGATTTTGCCAAGGAACGAAAGGTTGGAAATAGGCCAACATGTTAACAATGCTGGGTCACAGAGTTGGCGGACAGGTATTAACTAGGGAGAGCGGCATAGGCTCAAGTGTGCAAATTGAGGATTTTGATTGAGTAGACCGAGCAGAGATATATGCAGCATCAACAGGCTTGAAAGTGTTGAGATTGCATTTAACATTAAGGGCAATTTTAGTGGATAATTCAGCAGTTGAATGGTTGGCACAGATGAAATCTGGAGCTGGTTATGAATAGCTTTGACTTTTGACAGGGAAAAATCCAGGAACCTGGTGTAGAGATGAGACTTTTCACATGATTTAGATGAACGGTAACAGGGTAGGCTACAGGTGCTCATCAAGACAGTGGTACCACAGTGGGGGTATTGCATTATATAAATCAAGAAGCAAGTCATGTCCCAAGTCATTTTAAAGATTCAATCAAAATGAACGACACATCATTAGCACGGGTCGAGACTGAGGGGAAGCTAACAGTATGTGGAAAGGGACCCACTCCTCGATACAACACCAGCTTCCTGCAAAACAACTGATTGACAGCTTTCATACTGCCTGCTGCTTTACTAAATCATTTTTTGATTTTTTCATCAAAAAGACGTATTTGCCATAAGACTAAATTTACAACCACTAACCTCTTGCTTCAAAACAATGCAAGCATTTTTATAGAGAAACGTGCTCATCAACGAACTTTATGCAGAAAACTTAGTCTGGTCAGATAGATATTGTTTTGACAACCAAGAATATCATCTACCACTGTAAGATAAAGAGCAACACCTTGTTTGGATTTTTTGGTATGGCTATTGACACCCAATGAAGCCAAATGGATTGATTTTCAGATTGATGATCAGTCAACATTGGCAAAGATTTGTCATATTCATTTAAGGGCTTCATAAACCTTTAAAAAGTAAATGTGTCAATAAATAAACCAATAATTCTGAGTAAGGTCTATTGATTGTTAAACCACAAAACTAATAATCAGTCAGAAATTGTTTTCGAATTTAATTAATAGTTCTTTACACACAAAAATGCACGTTAAGCCTAACTCTCCTTTAGAATACCATACTAAATGTTTATCTGTGTTGGTGAGCCACTCACCCAAGATACGTTTGAAAAACTCCTGCCAACAGACAAGGTCTGAAACTTAAACTTGCGCAGTCCAATTCTACTGCGGTGCAGGTGCTGCAAACTAAGGCGCTAAGTCCAATTACTGGACACATTACATCCGCATTTGCTTATGGAAATGCATTTCCTGATTATTTTCCTTAACTGATGCAAAGCAGACGAGCATTTGTTTGCTATTATTTTATGTCGATGTAAAGCCACTCTGCTAACATCAATATAGTGTAAAATTCTACACTGAAAGACCAAGGCCATGGAGTGTCTCTGTCTTAAGTTATTGTGAAATCAAGTTTTGAATGTAACATAAGGTGTAGCCTACTATGACGATAATTTAAATTAATATGCTTATTGTCTTAGTTTGTCTGTATTATATTTACACTAAATTTAAACCAGTAGCTCTACACCAGCCCCTACACTTGAGAATCATATGCTCCAACAATACTGGTCCTCAATGTAATTTGTGGCCAGATTCAGCCCTGTCAATTTAGTCAGAAGCCATAGAGCCCTACCAATGTAGTCCTGGACTGGCATTTTGCATTTTGGGACTATTTATTGTCAACTGTTGAAAGCAGGATCATCTTGTTTATAGATAGGAAGCTAAGTTTAATGTTTAACTTGTTGATGTTGCTTGTGTACAGATACATTTATTTTTATTTTTATTGTAAAACATCTAGACCTCAATTAATTAAAGCCTCAAGATCATTACATTTAAATTATATTCAAATTGTAATTACAATTGTAGTTTGAACAATTATATTACTGTTAATTTTTTTTTACAATTCACACAAAATCTAACCGAAAAATTACAGCATATGCTGAGTATTACTCAAAATATATATTTTCCACCCTGTCTTTAGCGGCTTGCTTGAGAGGTTAAAATATACAGTCTTTATGCAAGGTCTGCCTAATATTTACCTATTGAGGGTAAGACTTAGATGTTGTTGACTCATTTCTAGGTCAAGTGAGCTTTGTTGACATATTTTATGGAACCACTGTAGCAGCCACTCCTTAATTCAGCGACAAGTTGGCTGAGCCTTGAGCTGCATGTGTTTGTGCCTGTGTGCATGCAATAATTAAACAAAGGACTGTTTTCTGACTGGTAAAAGTAGATATAATTGCAGATATAATTGCAGTTTGGTGGCTTAAAGGAAGGTTTTAAACTTTATTATCAGATTTACCTCAATTTGCCCATCAGTATTTTCAATCCTTGGTTTAGGCCATATATGGTGAGAACATATCCAGACCTATGTCCTGGTTCATTCATTTTTTTCTCTAATAAATTACTCTAGCTCCTCTTTTCATTGATCTTTGACTACTTGGCGTGTGTTTGAATGCCTAAGTCAAGTGTTTGTGTGCGTTACACCTGTTTTATTTTCCCCTCCAGACCGCAGTAATAAAAGGGACATATCTGGCTCTGGACCATATGAGTAAAGAGTACAGTAAAGAAGGAGGCGTTATCATCAATGTGTCCTCAATGGCAGGTATGATGAACAGAGACACACACGTACACACCTGAAGGTTGTTTGAAATCATTTAGAGTCAGTGTAGGCCAAACTCTTTTTTTTGGGTGAATCTAACATTACGAAAAAGCAGCTGCTTTATCCCCGACTACATTTACCCCCTGGAATTCAGCAAAGTAAATAGCGCATCCAAAACAAAAAGAACATTTGAAAGTAACGCTCCGGGGACGCTCTCACGGAGCGTGTTTCCTGTTACTTCTCCACACAGTTGCAATAGCTGCCTCCATCTGAGTCCGAGGATTGCAGAGCTGGAGGAGTGAACTACCTTGTGTGGTTAGTATAGTCTGTCATGAGTGATCATACAAAAGTATAACCTGGACAACATGAACAAAATACTCTGTAAACTATGCTAGTCAAGCTGTCCATCTGTACAACACAACTTCATCCAGGAAACATTCTCAACAGGCCACATGTTGGAGCCAATAACCATCTGTTAAAATGTATTCCTTGCGATATAACTGAAAGTAATTTGATCCCGATCCAAATAAAGTGTTCCACATCATGCAGAACCATGCCTTATGCATTCCTGATTTGGCAAGTGATAGAGGTATCAAAAGATATTCTCATTCTGCACACTTATCAAACTTGAAAACTATCATCAGTCAACCATACTGCAACCATACAACCATATGACTGCCTTGGAGCTGGTTAAACACGCTATGACAGGAGCATTGTTAAACATTAAACTCTTGAAAACAAATTACTTCTAATGAATGATTTTATTATTACTAACAGTAGGTCTTATGTTGTTATTGATTCTATCCATTATCAGAACTGCTTATCCTATGCAGGGTCACGGGGGGACTGGAGCCTATCCCAACCGACTTTGGGCGAGAGGCGGGGTACACCCTAGACAGATCGCCAGTCCATCGCAGGGCTAACACATAGATATACAACTCACTCACACACATACATTCACACCTATGGACAATTTAGAGTGACCAATGAACCGACATGTTTTTGGACTGTGGGAGGAAACCGGGGTACCCAGAGGAAACCCACGCTAACACGGGGAGAACATGCAAACTCTACACAGAAAGGCCCTCAGGTGGGGATCAAACCCAGGACCTTCTTACTGTGAGGCAACAGTGCTAACCACTGCGCCACCGTGCCGCCCTGCCACAGTTCAACTCACAAATAAAAAAAAATTAAGTTTGAACGTTTTGCAGGCATTCAAATATGACTTTCCTTTTCAGCCAATCATTTACGTTTAAACACTAAATGTTTCTAATGGGAGGTTTCTATGGAGGAAAGTGGCTTTATTTAATTTATGACAGCAACCTTTGGTTTGAAATCAAAGGCAATTTTTTCAAGGTATATATATTTATTTTTGTCAGAACATTTTTGAGCATGTATGGCTAGTTCTTATGTGAAGGATAATAATTGAAGCACCCCAGATGTGTAAATTATTGGGCTCTTCGTTAGTGTAGTTTTTTGTGTATCACAAACGGGTAGACCCTACATTAACGTTAGTTTCCTTGTCACTATACTTTCTTATTTGCATGTGTACATCTAGGCTAACTACAACACAACTTGCTTGCAGTTTATCATACAAACCTCAAACTGGTCCAACAACCATGCCTAAGCGTTAAGCTAGCCGTCTTATATTTTTTTTTAAATCCCCGGTTGGCTGCTGACAACGAAAAAGGAGGCCTACGCAAAGAGACAGTTTTGTGAGATTCTAAATATCCGGCAACAAACTTTATTTATGTTATGTGTCTTTTTTGCATCTATGTAGTCAAATCAATGCTTTACACAACTACTGATGACGTATGAGGATCATCAAGGGTTGTCCCGATTCGCAGGACCAGATTTCAACCCTTAGCCTATGTGAATCCGTTACTAGAGACTGGACAAAAAGGAAAACGAAGGGTTAGGGCCAAGGGGTGTCAAATAGGCAATTGGGATTGGGACAAAACATCTTGAGATAAAGGGCTATATTAAAAACAGCTTAAATAGGCAAGATTTTGCTTAGAATCTATTGCTGGTGGAAGACAGGCATGCTTCCGCAGTGTCTGTGGTCTATAGACAGTTTTTTAAAGGGTCACTAAGGTTCAGTCAACAAGGCGTCACAACGTCTGTGGTAGCAGACATAGCAAATAAATGGAACACAGTGGGTTTAATCGATTGTGTTTGACAAATGAGTGTTTTCATCCTGGAATTGATAGTTTTTTTAACTAGTCATTTTAACACAGCAATTATTCCTATTCTACAATCTTTACCTTTTTAAAATGTTACTGATCAGAAGTTCTGACCGAGTGGTTTGACTCTTCCTTATGGTCATTTTGAAGTTGAACATCTTCTCTGACCATCATAAACATCAAACCACCATCACCCACCTACTCTGAGCAACAAAATATTTTTTATTTTGTATATTTGTGCACATTTGAGATATGGCTGTTTCAGATTTTTGGGCAAGTAACATTCAATATTATTTTGATGATTAAACACAATGTTTTCTCCGTTGAAAGTCTCTTTGTTCCAATGCATTTTATTAGAAAATCTTA
This sequence comes from Galaxias rostratus, assembly GCA_036024795.1. Lineage (NCBI taxonomy): Eukaryota > Metazoa > Chordata > Actinopteri > Galaxiiformes > Galaxiidae > Galaxias > Galaxias rostratus. The sequence goes on along the minus strand of JAVQJS010020636.1, from coordinate 19,046 downwards.
GACATTTGTCAAGCAAACATATGTCACTAAACCATGGTTTAAAACAGTCGTTTCACACTACAAATTCTCAAATCTTTCAGCTTTTAAGAACTTCAGCAATTCAGCAATTCTTTTCCAATTATCTGACCAGACCATAACAGAATGAACTGTTTTCAGTAATATGTGTGCCACTAAAACATCACTTTCCTTGGTTTAAATACATTTCCTTGCATTCCTTTCAAGATGTTTCTTTATTTTATTTTTAAATAGTGCCGGAAAGTATATTAACTGAAAGAATTATATTATTCCTCCAATAGCTTCAAGAATAATGTAATGTTTGTGATTATAAATCAATTTTTTTGTAATGTCGTTCTGCTGGACTACCCATGCTAGTGACTCAGTCTACTGATGTTAAATGCTGATACAGTGTGTGCTTGTTTTTGTTTGGGGTGATCTCATTGTTAAGAAATGACTAGAACCACATGTAAAAAGAGTTTAAATGTGCGGTGTGAGTGGGAAATTGTTTACTTTATAAATATTTGTTTTGCAGCATTTCTGCACTCCCCCCATCAGCCTGTCTACACTGCCACTAAGCATGGGGTCATTGGCTTCTCCAGGGCAATTGCGGTGAGAGCATATAAACACATTCCTACCCTATGGGTATATACTTGATTGTGCTCAGATCTGTGTTTTATCACCTACATCAAAGTTGGAAAACATCCACACAAACCTTTTTACCGATGTGTGTTTTTGCAGATCCGTTCATAGACTAAACATTCCAGTAATATCTTTAGACAATCTGTGGCCTACCCATGCTTTCTTAGTTTCCATTCTGTATGTGTTGTGTTATGTGTGCTCCTTTTTAACACACACAGGATACGATGTATCCATTATGCCATATTCCAAGATGAGCATGTTTTCGGTTCAGATCAGCTAAATAAGAATAATATATATAAAGAATAAATAAGAAAGGGGAGATCCAGTACAATTTTAATGATGAACACAGAGTGTGATTCAGAGTCTTTACAAGGAGAAATTACTACAGTGAGGTCACTCTTAACGATATAGCAAGTTCTGATTAGTTTACAAGATTGAAATAAGTATATTGGTCTGAGATAAACAATCGTTCCATTGGTCAAGGTGGAGGGGAGTGGACGTAATCAGCATTAATATGGACATGTACAAGGGGACATGCAGAGATTTTATGTTATGTCGAAGACACAAAACTTTAGCCTTCAGTGTCTTCGAAAGACACACACTCTTTTGTGACCTGGTCTTAACTCTGACCCTTCCCCCACATTGGTACCCCACCTTTAGCTAAACATCGAGGAGGATGCCAAAAGTTCGCTTACAGTCCAAGTATTGAAACATTTTACACTGTAAACTTCAGGACTAATTTAATGCTCTTGAAGAGGGCAGTTATAAGCACCTTTAAAACTAGCTGCATGCCTCCATTCTGAGATGTAATCTCTTGAGTTTTTTTACATGTTACATAATGTTCTTTACTTTTGCACCCCTGTTGGATTCTTAATTTTGAGCGTCAGCCACTGGCTACTTCTTTCTGCTGTATCTGACACATCTTTTATGGTTTGGCGCAAATCTTTGCGGCAGCCCCCTCTTCCTAAAGTAGTATTGTTGTTGAAATTGCCATAAATTCTCAATTTCCACCGGACACACCTTTATTTTTCAGCCTCATTGTTCAACCTTAGAAGCTAATTCGCTATAGTGTTTTAGTAATGTATTGTTATGTATATGTTCTATCACTAATTTGCGTTCTACCAAAGGGGTTGATTTTGATGATCTCTGTTATACCAAGTCCAAATCCTCTTCGTCTATGTTGTACTTGCCCTACTGTTTTTGTATTTTTAAGGGATGCTTTTGCCTCCAGCATGGCTTCGTTTGGGTTCAATTTCCATCCTGTTTCTAATGTGGGTGCTGTTTTTCAAACTAATCTCGGGGGTTCCTGAAGAAAAATGTCTTGTTTAGCTATGGTGCTCTCCAGAGCCCCTTTCCTTTAGAACCAGCATACTAACACATCTTGGTACCCTAACCATTTCCTAGGCACCATAGCTTTTGCAAACATAGCAACCCTGACTCAATGTTCTCTATTATAATACATTAATAAAAAAATATATTTATTGAAGTGTTTTTTAAAACACACAAAGACGCTGAATGTCTTTGCCTCTGTTCAATTATATCCTTACATTTTCCACCTGCTCTGAGTCTTTACGCATAGAATTGTGTAATTTTCTGAGACCTTTAATGCATTAAACACAATGTAATGTTTTGAAAGCATGCCTTAACCAGGCTTATAATTGCATTCGGTACCTTAAAAAACTACAACAGCTTGTGTGGAACAGTTCCAAATGCGTTGGCCAAGTACAGAAAAATTACAAGGTATTTTCTCACATTTTGTCAATTGAATTTGATGAATCAAGCTTAGTTCCCTAATAGAAAAGTAACATTGCCTACTCTGGATTTGGACACATGCACCCAGTTGATTGCAACCTAAACAAGCAGAAGCACCTCTTCATTCTTCATACCACCTGGTTTGCATCTTTGTCAAGGAGTCATACTGCAGCAAGATAAACATTTGAAAGCTTTGCAAAATTAATTTAAGAACAAAAACGACCAAGGGGTCCTTACTTTTTAATTAGTTCAATGATTTTGTTTGCCTCAGAATTTTACACACGATACACCATAATGACAATGTGTAAAATGTTTTGGGGAGATTTCTGCAAATTTATAAAAAATAAAAATAAAAAAAAATCACATGAACTACCTTGTATTCACAGCCTTTGCTCAATATTCAATACTTTTCTGAATACAATGATGTTGATGCACATTTGGCAGCAATTACAGCCCCAAGTCTTTTTGAATGTGATGCCACAAGCTGCACCTCTCACGCTGCATCAGGTTGGATGGGAAGCGTCGGTGCACAGCCATTTTCAGACCTCATCCTCTCAATCAGATTCAAGTCTGGGCTCTAGCTGGACCACTCAAGGGCATTCACAAAGTTGTCCTGAAGTCCTTTCTTTGATATCTCGACAATATCTACCGACAATTCTTTTGACTTCATGCTTGGACTGTGGGTAATTATATAGATAGGTTTGGGTCTTTCCAAATTATGTCCAGTCAACTGAATATACCAGGTGAACTCCCAACGTAAGCTGTAGAAACATTTCAAGAATCAACGGGGGAAACAGGATGCATCTGAGCTCAATTTTGAGCTTCATGACAAAGCCTGTGAATTTACATGTGATTTCTTATTAATTTATATACATTTTCAAAATATTTGATCTAAATCAATTTTGAAATAAAGCCGTAACCTAACAACATGTGGAGAAAGGGAAGCAAAGTGAAGCCTTTTAGTGTGTTTTTCTGGGAACACACTAGAATAAACACCATTATGACCCTGTCACCCTGTGTCTCTATTCAGGATGCAGCATCATTGGGGGACTATGGTGTGCGTATCAACGTGCTGTGCCCTGCCTTTGTAGACACACCGCTTCTGCACTCGGTGGAACAAGAAGACAATATGGGAAAGTTTTTCAAGTTCAAAGACGACTTCAAGCACAGCATGAACAAGTTTGGAGTGCTAAAGTAAGTGTCTGAGTTGTCAATGTCTAACCCAATGTTCAAAATAGATGGGAATGTTTAAAATCAGACAATCACAGTATTAAGTAAAAAATGACGGGGTGTCTTACAATTTCTACAAAGGAAATGTGATCTGTGTAGATACATTTGATGGTTTTTGCGCATTGTGATTAGGGCACTTTGAAACACAATAATTTTGCAAAGAGGTTTACTGCTTGTTACTCAAACATTGCAGATTAATGCTCACTAAGTACAGGTCACCCTTGGTTGATTTACACTTAGGTCAAATTCAGTTGTTGTGGCAATTTTCTAAAGAAAAAAAAGTTGCATAAAAAAACTTTCAAATTAAATACTTTAAAAAACAACTTTAAAAGTTAATAAATCAGTAATATGAGGAAGACGAAAACACCCACAGCCAAGGAGACATGCTGGGATGATTTCTGCAACAATAATAGTTTTTTGTCAATTGAGTAAAGTCATCAACGCATTACATCAAGCAATATATTACAAATCGAATACCAACGGGTAGACTGTACTTCATATTACCAATAATAGCTCTTTAACAATACAATAGGGTTTAAGCTAGGGAACCACAGACGAACATTCTAGAAAAACAGGGATATAGCAGGACACAATAAAACAGAGTGAATAGGCCGGTTTCAACATACTAGTCTTTTGTGACTTGAAGAATGATATAGACCCAATCCCAGTTTCCTGTTTTACACCACCTGGTCCTAACCCTTAGCCAAAGCCTTAGTTTTGCATGTTGAGCAAGTCTGGCACAAATCATCTGCCATGGTATCACACAGACTGGGTGTAGTGTTAGAGAGCTGTCGGTCCATTGTTCATTTTGTGATATTAATTGATGACCTAATAGTGTAAAAAGCTCTTTGAGTATTTTGAAAGGCGCTAAAAAATGAATAAAATAAATAATAATTATTATGCGTAGGGATAGGGGTGTTCCAATTCTCCTATGATAAATTGCTAGGGCTTTACAGCTCTCAAAACCGCCATTTTCCAGTCACACAGTGAGTTTCTTACCAAAAGCTTGTGAATGTGTTGAAGCAATTGTAATAGTATTAGGTAACTAGTAAAGTAATGCATTATTATTCACATTTGACTGACTAATTAAGTCACTGAAATTCTAAAAGGGGGTGTTACTTGCTATTTTCCTAATTTTACCAACAGATATTTTTTCATGCAGTTTGGGAGCTCACCATTCTGTATAGCCCCCCTTCTTATGCCCCCTCAAAGTTATTTAACTAGCGTGAGAGATAAGGCTTCAGCATTCCACACATGCTATTTAGGGTTTGCTAATGTTATTTTAATCTGTATTGTTGTTTGACAGCAAGTATGTTTTTAAGTAAATACTTTTTAAGCGGCGTCTGGTATTCAAAGTTCATAAAAACTAATCCTCAGGAAAGAACAGTTTACCTCTGTGGTAACTTGCGATGTGCATTTGCTAAGCGCACTTTGTTTAGTGGTGGTAATATTTTGCTAAGTTGGCCATTGGACAGAGCAGTTGCAGTACCAGTTGCAGTACCAGCAGCGGTACCAGCTTGAACAAAACTTACTGTTTGCTCAGAAGATCTTAAGGGTGGCGTGGACACAAACAGTATGAGAAATATATTACTATATTACTATGTTACTTTAAATTTAAATCCAGACAATTTTGTGAAACTTAAATCACTTTTTCTTTGCTTTGAATTTGGGAATATTATTTTTCAGCTAAGTAATTAGTGAGTTTTGAGGCCTGTTGGTTGGCCTTTTGATTGGCTCTTTATCAGTGATGCTGTTCTAAAATATAATTATTAAAAATGTAGTATATAATTGTCTCAGTGTAAGAAGTCTAATGAGACAGATAGCCACTGTTACCCACCAAACTTGAATCAGAAGCAGTTAGTCTCCAACAACAAAGAGAACTTTAGTTCAAGAATTTACTAACAAAAAAGAGCAACAGGGATACAAACTGGGCTTAACAGAGTCCAGACCAAAACCAGTCAATATAATAAAAGGGCCAATCTGCCCAACAATTCGGGATGGCACTCGGGGATGGCACCCGTTCCGAACTGAATAGGTTAGACACCAGTATACTATGTGTTGGATCAATGTATACCAATGGGTGGCTTACCTGCTTTGTTTGATCCAGTGCATGTTACTAAAACACTGCACAGAGTACAGTGGTAAATAATTAGGGAAAAGTATATAAAAAGAATTTAACATAGGAACTCATATCTCTGTATAACAGAATATGAGTCAAGATTTAACTAGTTGAAAAACAAGACAAAGACTGATGTTTAAGTCACACTAAGACGGATCGACAATGGCACAAACAAATCTCACCCCTCATTGGCGGATGGGTGGAGGTTTTTATGTATATATGATTGCCTATCCTTCTGATTGGACTACAGATGAGTGATGACGAGCTTGAGTCAAATTGATGGACGGAAAACTTGATTGTAGAATGACAAAGAGAGGGGGGAAACAGAAAAGATGCACTTCGGTGGTTGCTGTTAAAATTAACTTACATTGTGCTGCCTTGCATCGACCTGTCTGATCTTTTGATGATTTCTCATTGAGGCCATCCATTAAGTTAGTAGCAACACAAGACTATGACAGGTTTTTAATAAAAAATGTTTGCCTGATTGGTAAAAGTTACTGTCTGAACAGGGAAGTTTGACCATCAATTATAATTGTAATAAGTTGTTGAAGTAAGCAATTTACTTGAATGAACTGATGATTAACTACAATTTTGAGTGCCTGCGGCGGATATCTGATCTTGATTTGATGATCTTTAATGACAAATCTTTCAATCCATCCTCTCTCTCTCCAGGCCTTCAGTCATAGCTCAGGGGATGATGTCGATGATATTGGACCCCTCACTAAATGGAGCTGTGATGAAGATAACTTGCTCCAAAGGAATCCACTTCCACACCTTTGAACCATCGTCCGCTTAAATATAATACTATATATGCTATAATAACTGGTCATCTTTGTCAGATACCATCCCAATAATGTAGCAAACAAAAATTAGTTGGGGAGTTTAATGTCTGTCATTAGTGAGGCACAATGGGAATGTTGTTTCTGCTAGTTTGAGACATGGAAGTAACTGCTCAATCAGATGTTATGTATATTATATTGGTCAGCTACAGGCCCCCCATTTGGACTATATCAAAATGATTGAATGATTGGTCAAGCTAGCAGATATTTTAGATATATCATAAAAATATACCTGGTCAATGTCAAAGTCGTGTATATTCTCGAAAATAGATGTCCCACTTTTATATGTAATGCAAATGATCTGATTCTCTCTATTTTAAAATAAAAATATATATATAAAAATAGACAAAAAAACTGAGTTAATATTGCGTTTGTGTGTAGACATGTCCATGTAAAAAATACATACCAGACGTATATAATTCTTACATCTATAATGATAAAGATTCAAAAGCTGTTTGACATTACATTTTAAAAGGTCTACACTGCCATAATGCAGTTAATTCAAACTTGAACATTTAAAGTCAATATAAAAGATTTTGAAAGACTCAGGACTAGCAATTAGTTTTTGCATTTTCAAGTTTACATTATCCGATCGGGATAATATAATTACATTAATGATGTAGCTAGCCTGAATGATTCAGCGCTGATACATATATTACATCTAAAGCTACCTATAAACGTCAGGGTATGCCACTGGCATACCCTGGAGCCTATCCCAGCCGTCTTCGGGCAAGAGGCGGGGTATACCCTGGACAGATCGCCAGTCCATCGCAGGGCTAACACATAGACATACAATAACACACACGCACACCTATGGACAATTTAGTCACCAATGAACCCACATGTTTTTGGACTGTGCGAGGATACCGGAGTACCCAGAGGAAACCCAAGCTAACACGGGGAGAACATGCAAACTCCACACAGAAAGGCCCTCAGGTGGGAATCGAACCCAGAACCTTCTTACTGTGAGGCAACAGTGCTAACCACTGCGCCACCGTGCTGCCCCGTTTGACATTCTGATGTTTGAAAATGGTATATTAGGATGCAAATCCAATGTTGTTATCGCATGAAAATCATTAGTATCATTACTATACAAAGATCGAAAATGAAAATGTAAAACTACCGCTTTAAATGTAGAAAACATAGACTGCCTCCTATTCAATCTACAATTGTTTATATTAAAAAGGGGAGTACCGCAAGTTATGAGTAGTACTAAAGTAGTTTTTTATTTTTCCTACAGTGATAGGGAGTAACACAGTTAGTTTATTGTTGAGTATTAATGAGAGAATTAGAAGTTAACATATTATAAACACACACCCACAATCATACATTCCTAGTTGATGGTCTCGCCTGGGCATCAGGCCCCAGCTCTTCCTTCTCTTCCAGTTGGTCTTCCTCCTGAGTGGTCATGCCACTATCCCATAGCACATCTCCTCCTCTGCTCAAAGTTCAAAGTGTTTTATTTGTCATGTGCACAGTATAACACAGGGTCATTCTGAGCAAAGAAATTCTTATGAAATGGCAGGCAGCTATGAGTCTCTTGAGGGTTTGGAGCGGGATGTCAATCTCTGTTCATCTTAAATATGAAAAAATGCATAAACTCTGCTTGCACTTCATCAAATCAGGCTTATATGTAGCCCAATCATATTATCTTTTAGCTCCTTTGCTCCTTTCGTTGTGAACAAACAATAAATAAGTGTCCTAGACAATGTTCTGACAGGATTTTCCAACCAAATGAATAAGAATTTGTCAAGTTTGAAATCTTGTAAAATAAAAATAAAAGTTAACTGGATAAATCTAGTCGAGACACCAAGCCTGTAGTTCTACTCTCACTCACTCCCATTACAGAACATTACATTATAGCTAGCAACCTCTGTTGGGACTACATTCTTATGAAATTATCCATGTGAAAAATTGACAAAATGAACCAATTTTGCTTAACGTTGATAGTTTAACTCATTAACTGAAGTACATAATCAGTCTGTGAGACTACAAATGTGGACACCAGCGCTTTATTGAGACAGGGCAGGGCGAAGTCTGGAGGGTAAAAAAGCAGTCTGTTATGAAATCAACAAATGAGATCTGCCATCATTAAAATATTATTGCGTTTGATTAAAAATAATAGCTTGTTTTGAATAATTTAATTGCCACTGTTCTTTTTCGTAACGTTAATAGCCTTTAAGAAAAAAAGGAAAGAGACTAAATGCCAGTTTATTGTAATGTTTTTAAACATGGAGTGTAGCATGTTGATGTATATGGGTTTTAATTTATAGCTTTGTTTTTTATCAAGGTATCAATATTTCACTGCCTGAAAGGGGGTTACAGAGACAATGGAACGTGATGGGTATTTATTCATATTCATATTTATCTATTGTATTCATACTTATCACTTATGTGCATATATTTACTGCATCTTTTGAACTGCTGGTTAGATGCTAACTGCATTTAGTTCTCAGTATGTGTACTCTGTGCAATGACAATAAAGTTGAATCTAATCTAATCCAATGTATGGCAACAAAAGATGAACCAAATGACCACTTATATTTCTTCAGTTCATATGCAAAGCTCTGCAAAAATAATTGGCAATTTTTTATTTCTTTTTAACAGCTACATTATATAGTTCTAATCCCTCACAAAGCAGTATCTTTACAGTTGTAGACACAGCTGACCTGTATCTGCTTATACATCCATTACATGTTTTCCCTACTTTGGATATCATTTGGTTTTCTGCCTGGGTGTGCCCAAATGTTGTCTCTGAACGCAAAGGAACAAAAGCACAGTGTTTACTGAGACCTCTGTTTTGGTGGTTGTAGTAGCCATTCAATTGGCCTACTCCCTCCAGGTCCCTGCACTCCTTTGCTTTATTTAGCTTGACTGCGTATGCTCTTCTAAATTGTGGTCTCGGTTAGGCAGATAAAGCTGTGCAGAAGTCATTACTAAAAGGTAAATACAAAAGGAAAAAAAAAATATTTACACTGGAAACATGAGAACCATGAAATTAAACTTCAGAATGTCCCAAAAGAACAGTCTTTATGAGACAGAATACAGCACCCAGTTTCAGATTTAAACTAAGTCAAGTCAATAAAATAGAGTAACTACTTTCTGTACTGTATTTTATACAGTATGAGCAGTTGTTGGTCTGATGTAGTTCAATGACCATCAGTCAATAATCAGTCAGTTAATAATCAAATGACAATTAGTAATGAATTAGGAACACTCCGGTGTATTGGTTGAACATCAGTGTTGGCCGATGTCAACCTTGTTAACTGCCAATGGCCTATCGGCAGATTAGATGGCGTTCAGTTGGCAGGGAACAATATTTATGTTACATCAGTTTGCATGGTCTGAATGTTGTTGCCGAGCGCATGTTTATTTTCAAATAAGAGGGAAACAAAATTTCATCAAACGGTTTTGTTGCAACCCTTAAAGCTCAATACGTGATGTGTTTTCCTCCCCTTAAATTAGCTGCGGTGTAAAATGTTATTCAATCAACATCTTTACACTACATATGTTTTGATCTCTCCATGTTGTCCAATCGCTTCTCCAACATCGAAAGTCTGTACAGTCCAGTCAGACATCTCTGCAGTTCATTCTCACACTCTGAGGTTTCCAGCGTCTTCTGGTCATGGAATTGGTTGAGTGGTAGGATGTCCTCTTCAGACTTTTTTTATGCATGTTGAGTATGAGGCAGAAAAAGAGTGACAAAGTTACAACAAGTAATTTTTTAATCACATTCTTCTCTGTGTTGATGAGGTGCTCACTTGTGAGATTTTCTTAGCACGATTCAGCTCTTCTTCATGTCCCTCAAGTTGCTCTAGGTCATCCAGGGTGGCAAATGATGGTGAGCAGTAAGAAAACCCAACTGATCTCTTGGCTAAATGATTGACTGACAGCTGACGGAATAAAAACAGTGTATTAATGCAATTATCTATGCAATATGTTGAGTTATTGACAGTTTGACATACATTTTACAGTCAGAGCAGGGCAGTGAGATACAGGGCTTTGCATACCCACACAATCACTAGGGTAACACTTACATTTTCAGCAATAAAAATAATCAAGTACCCTAAACAAACTAGCTAAGTACTGTAATTTACCGTCACCTGCGAGTATAAAGTTAATGTATGAACCAGGTAATTTCTGTCTATAAATGTGTTTAAGTGGTCCTTTGTAAGAACCCCTGTTGACCCAAGGGAATATATGTGAGGAGTTTTCCCAGTTTTTTGCGGAGATTTCATCCGGTGCTCAAGTTTCCACACTATCAATGACATGTCAGGGTTAATACTATTATTAGTGCCTAGAGCTGGCTATTACAAGCCGGCTCTATGGCATGAACAAGGACTAGGCAGACTTGCTCATGATATTTTATGCTGTTACAGAATATTATACTGTTTCAACAGGCAAAATACCCTTCTCTTGCTTTTAGAAAGAAATAGCTTAAACAGCAAGCGCTCTGTCCTTCCTTGCCTACAAACAGAGACTAGCCTAGAGCCTTGTTTCATCTTAAATTCTGGTAGCTCCCACCACAGCTCCTGTCTTTAAGGGAACACCCAAAATGAACAGACAGCCATCAAGTTCCCACCATACAATTTAGAAACTCTATATCAAAACATCTAATACACTTTCTTAAGTTTTTAATCAATGTAAAACTAAATTATACAGGTAACCAAAACTGTAAGATTTGAAGTCTGAAGTTGACCTCTTGCAGTCCATGGATCGACCCCTCCAAAGGTCTTCCACTGAAACAAGCCTGAATAAATCAGAAAGGTCAACAGAAACAAGCCAACTACAGTTCAGGAATTATGGCAGGGGCGCACAAGGCAGAGCGTCTGCTATCACTATGTAATTTATTTTGATGTGTTTTATGTCTAGGGTGGTAGTCCTGTAACAAACAGCACCTCATTAGACACTGATTTGGGTTCTGCAGGGAATGCAGAGATGTTAATGGGTAGGTCAGGGAATACCACCAGTGGAACCAACCCCACACACCAACATACACTTTGAAGTGCTGTAACTCCCAAATCAAAGCTAGCGTTTCCATCTCTATCACAAAGTACTTGAACTGGGAGGGGCTGAATTGTTTAGAGAAGTAACTGATAGGTCTGTCCACTCCCTACGCATCAGCACTGCTCTCAAACCCACTTTGCTAACATCCAGCTATAACAAAATTCACGGTCAAACCGTGGAGATGCCAGGACTAGGTCTGAAGTCAGGAGCCACTGCCTCAAAAGAATGTTGACTATTCTGAGTCCAAAGGAGTGTAACCCGGGGCTTTAAATAGGTCTGTTAGGGGGGCTACCACTGAGGCAAAGTTTGGACAAATACCCCAGTTATATCCCACCAACCCCAAGAACTGCATAAGCTCTTTCTTAGTGGCAGGAGGTGGAAATAAGTCGATGACTAATACCTTAGCACTAGTCTAAGGAACCTCGGCCAACAACCTTGCCTAAGTACGTCACAACAGCCTGACCAAACTCACGTTTTGTTCGGTTGACGGTTAGGTAGGCCACAGTTAAGCAAGCGAATAAAGCCTGGGCTCTGTTCAAGAGCTGCTCCCAGGTGTCACTGTGGACCACCGCATCATCCAAATAAACAGAACAGACCTCCAAACCGCTAACCCAGTTCACGAGGCGTTACATGTAGCAGTTGCATTTCTTAGGCCAAACCAATTTCTTGGGCCCGAGGTGGTAGAGGAACCTGCCAGTACCCCTTTAACAAATCCAATTTACAAGCAAATGAGCTAAACCGACTTTGTCTACACAATCCTCCAACTGAGGGAAGAGGATAAAAGTATGGCTAGGTAACCTAATTCTACTTATAACCAGTACAAAATTGAAAGGATTTACATAGTTTACCTACTGACAAACAGGAAAAAGCCCAACTGGAAGAAAAAAGCACTGCAATGCCATTCTCCATCATGACCTCAATTTTAGATTCCATCTTTTGCCGTTTCTCAAGTGGCACACAATAAACACATAACTGAATGGGTTTAGCATCTTCCACGTCAATATCATACACTCCCCACGTGGTATGAGAAAGTGTATCCTAAAAAAGAGATGAATAAGCCCAAATGAGACAAATCATTTCAGCCTGCAGACAAATGACCCAACAATTGGTCCAAGTTCACCAAAGACTGAATTCTTCATACAACCTTGCAAAACTCAGTTATCCACAACCCTTATGCCTTCCTCAATCTCCTCTGTCACCAAAGAGTAAGAGGTACGCAAACCAGAGGAGTAGTAGCAGCCATCCCAACAAGTGCAATTCCTACACCAGGTCTCAAAGGATCACGGGCAAAGTAAGGTTTTAACAAACATACATGGCATAACTGAGTGCTCTTATGTCGGTCAGCTGTAGCAATCAAGTAATTCAGGTTGAAGACCCAACAGACAACAGAGATTGGCCCAGAAAACTTAGCCGAAACAGCCAACTAAGAAGAGGTAGGAGAGCAAAGACCTGGTTTACCTCAATGAAACAACACCTCTCTGTAACGATTTAAAAGTCTGATGGAAATCCTCAAAAATACCCTGACCTTCTGGGTGGTAGGCACTGGAAAAATTATGTTCTATCTTTAGTTGACTTAATACCAGGGCGAAAGTACTCAAAGTAAAATTACTTCCCCTATTGCACTGGATGCTCTTTAGTAACACAAAAACTGAGATAGACTGGGTCAGGGCCTTTATAACTGACGTTGCTGTGATGGAACACAATGCGTAAGCATCAGGGTACTTAGCAGCGGGACACATTACCGTTAACAATGAAGAGCTTCTTATTTTATTGAGTATGGTAAAGGACCAACACAATTAATAACAAGATTCTCAAACGGATTCCTTTTCACAGGAGTAGGGACCAACTGGCTGGCGTGGCAAGACTTGAGAAAACCCCTAACATCCTGTTTCAACATAGGCCAGAAGTACTCAAGCAAAATCGGGTCATACGTTTTCACCAAAATCCCAGCTACACCACCATGCACGTTCTGTAGAATCACAGACCTGAATTTAGAAGGTAACACCACTTGCATAATGAAACCACAGGTCCCTGTTTGAGGCAACCCCCTCCTCATCAGCAAACCACCCTCCAAAAAATACTGCATTTCTCCCGCTTGATCAGTCAGACCGGTTGAATCCAAGATCCCTGTAGGAGTCGGATCAGATCTTTGTTCCTGTTTCAGATTGTCCAATCAAATTGACTGGGGCAATACAGATAAAATATTTGCAATCGACTGGGCTGATAAGTTCCACGTATCAGCAACAGTTTCCATTGCAGCTTGTTTGAGTGGATCAAATACCTTAGCCTTGAAGGAACCCATCTGACTCACCGCACGCATCACTACACAAGCAGTAAGAACCTCAGGAAAATCCCACTAACAATCATCAATGGCAGATTGTTTTCCCTATAGACATGAACGCCAGCCAAATTGTTGCCCAAAATTACACTGACCCGGTCAACAGGGAGAAAAGGATATAATCAAACAACCACTTCCCTCTGTACTAAATCAGAGTAAAGACAAATAGTATGCAATGGGACTGAAATAGTGGCTAATCACCCGGCCTCTGTCTCCTTAGAAAAAGATAAAACAGAGTCCAGCACGAACTATGCTGTATCTTAACTGGCACTACTACCCACCAGAGGCACATAACCCTCCAAAATGAAAGCATGGAAACCAGGGTCCAACAGAAGCTTTTCAGAAGATCTGACCGGCGTGTTCTCGGGAATCTAACAGATCTAACAGTGTCCAAACTTTTAACTGGTACTTTATATAAAACACTTTAGGCTATATCTCCCAATAATATATGGTGCCCTGATTGAGGCACTGACAGGCTTCAGTTTTAGTTAAGTTTTAGGCAGGGAATGCTGTTTTGAAAGCGAGGGACTTTCACACCAAAAGTTGATGTGTGTCAAGTTGGTTTTCTTTTACTTTGTATTTCATGAATTGATAAAAATGAACAATTAAACAATTTTATATATGTTTTTAAATCTTTCCACAGTATTGTACAACTCCGTGCAAATACGGTGGCAAGGAGTTTGTTTTCTGCAGGATGTGCTGGGGTATTTTCAACAGGCATGACTAGGAGCAAATGGCTAGACTGTTATAAATATAAAGGGTATAAACATAAATTCTGCACCAGCTAATATTTCAAATTGATTTCTGGAGCCTATACTGTACTGGGTATACTTTTCTGGAGGTATACCCAGAACATTGCAAAGATATTAACAGGGCAGCCCCAATGGTAACATGTTTATTTTGCAGTACAAACTTTTGCGAAGAAGCTTTGTTAGATACTGATTATATGAAATCTAAATTTAGAAAAAAGCTATTTTAAATGTTTATCTAAGAGTCAAAGTCTATGTGGATACACTACAGTAAATTGTAGACTCCCTGCAGTGCCAGAAACAAAAAGTGAATGCACTTTTTTGACACTTGGAAAATAAAATATAAAGCTTTTGATTAGGGTTGTCATAGTGGTTAACGTGTTATTAATGCGTAACAAAAAAGTTAAGCCTGATCGATGCAAGGGTAAAACTTGCATCATCAAAGAGTGTTTTTTAGATGCAGTTTCTTGTCCATCAATTCATTATCAGTGGTAATTTGAGCATATTGGGTAAATGCTTGACTTGTGTAGGTATCTGGATCGTTTCGCTCAGTTTGGTGTTTATGCTTAATAAGGTGGGATACACCCAGAGCTCATTATTAACAGTTGTACAGTTGCCTGGGGCAACCAGTTTTGAGGCAATGGCAACAGTTTAATTTATACATGGGTCTATTTTTATACTGTTTTAAAATGTATAAAATTGTGTAAATCCTTTCTCAATGTTTTTTTTTTTAATTCTAAAGTCCAGTCTCATCTGTGCATGGTCAGGTTAGATAACTTCAGTTAAGCCCATTTAAAAACAGCGTCAAAAAAACGTTGGTCATGTTGTGTCCAAGAACCCCTCCGAGAATCACCACCTTGACGTGGTTGAGGTGTTTTCAGTGACCCTGTGACCCTGGGAGCGGTGATGTCAGGGGCAGTAGCCCCTGCTAGGGTATCCCATGGTAAATTCCAGTTGAGGGTCCAGAATAGCGAGATTCAAAAAGATCCCAATGAAGTGGAACCAATGACACCGCGGCACCACTGTGGCCTCTGCCTGTGGGCCCCCCACCTGCAAGGATAGACTTTAGGGTCGGGTGCAATGCCAATCGGGTGGCAGGCATAGGCGGGGACCTAGTTGTGCTGACCCCTGGCATCATAGACTGGTCCTAGGGGACATGGAATGTAGCCGCTCTGGTAAGAAAAAAACTGGAGCTTGTGCAGAATGTGTAGTCGTACCAACTAGACATAGTTGGGCTTGTCTCTACGCATAGCTCTGGTTCTGGAACCCAAGTCTCGGAAAGGAGTTGGACTCTTTCTTTTTCCTGAGTTGCCCAAGGTGGGAGGTGCCGCAAAAGTGTGGGGATTTTTAGGATTCCCTGGCTAGGTGCTGCTATATTGAAGACTTCCTTGGTGTACGAGAGGGTCGCCTTATATGGAAATTGCTGGGGGGAAAGACTGACTGTTGTTTGTGCTTTTGCACCAAACGGCAGTTCGGAGTATCCGGCCTTTTTAGAGAGGTCCTAGAAAGGGTACCATCTACTGATTCTATAGTTCTGCTGGGGGACTTCAACGTCCATGTGGGTGACAATGGAGAAACCGGGAGAGGGGTGATTGGAGGAATGGCCTGCCCGTTCTGAACCGGAGAGGTTTTTACAAATCTTGTTTTTTGGTACGCAAATTTGATGAGAAATATACTTTCATACGCCAATCAAAGACGTGGTTTGGGTTATTCTCAGTTTTTACCAACTTGGTTTTTTGGTACTTGGTCATTTCTGTTACAATAAAATGAAGTGCTACCAAACCAAAATTTTTCATGGTTTACTTTCTAGTAAAATCAGATAGTTATTAGACTATACCTTGAGAGTAGCCTTGCTGAGTTCCTTGTGCTTCTGCAGAGTGAGGCTGATGATGTCACAGAGAACTAACACTTTCCTTTCTGAGAATCCCAACTGAAGAAACTGCAATTTAGTCAATGAAGGTTTATAATTGAATTGGTCCCGCAGTACCTACGAAATTAGATTTTTGGGAAATGGCAAGGTTTAGTCTGGCATCATTTGAATGAATTGTGTAACCAGCCTCTAAAATGTCAACAAATAAACATCCATATAGATCTTGAAATTAAACAATATCGTTGTACTACAGAGAAGTGTCTGTGTGCTAAATTCTAATTTGTTGTCAATATCACAAACGAGAATGTGTCAAATTGAACAGCGATTGGATCAGAAATGAATAAACTAGAAATGCACTTTCACAAGAAAATGCATATGCAATTGCGCTGCAGGCAATGCTGTGGTTAGCCCCTTAAAATGGGTGCTGTAGTCGAACTGTATGGGTAATTAGAAGGAACATAAGGTTGATATATACAAGATTGATTGGTACTGAGTGGCTGTCAATTAGTCAAAAAGTAACAAAGAAATGCAAAGGCAGGTGTTACAACCGTCCTCAAGGTACCGTACGTAGCACGCAGCACAAGGCGGCTCAGTGGTTGGTACTGGTGCATCACAGCAAGTAGGTCCTGCTGGTTCAAACCCCAACTGACCAAATTACCTTTCTGTTTGGAGTTGTCCTACCCGTGTTTGTGAGGAATTTCTCAGATTCCTCCAGTTTCCTCCCACCATAAAAAAACATGCTTAATTCTCCTAGCAGTACCCTGGCCATTTACTGCCAATTCACCTGGGGTCGATGACTGTGAGTCTATGTGTGCAAGTCTGTCACAATATGTTGATATGAGCAAGTCTGGCGCAAATTGGCAGCCATGCTATCAATCCGATAGCTGTCGGTTTCATTTGGAGTTCGTTCTGTGGAATTAATTGGTGACCAATTTGTGTGAACTGCTTTGAGTCTTGAGAAAAACGTTAAAACGAAATATGTTATTCATAATTATGCAGATAAGGTCGGCCTTCTGGAAGGTTCTCCTCTCTCCACGGAACGCAGGAGCACATTAATTAAACTGCAAAAGTTGATAATGTCAATGGTCTGTCAGACATTAAATCCACAGTAGTCTGTCTTCAATGTAATTCTTGTTTTACCATTTGAATACCTTTTCTTAAATGGAACTGTGGCGCTTGCCTGTTTTTCAACATACATGTTTATCAGCCAGTGTCTTCATTTCAACAGTTTCCTAATGTTAGATTTGGTTGTATTATGTTTTACTGCAAAAACAGTAGAAAATGTATTTCCCTGAAAAAATGCAATGTGATGCATCACAGTTGTTGGACTGACCAGCTTAGCATGCAGAATCTGCCACTGGGGCATAAGCAGACTGCCGGCCAACCCTATTTGTTGACAAAGGGGTGCTTATTGGTGCTAGCGCCCCTTCATCATAATATAATGGTGGACAGATACAATTATGAGATACTACCGTTTGGTTTATACATATATATATATTCACCAATAATGCATTGCACATAACCCTAAAGTTCAAGCTCAAGGACTGTGGTTGGTCCTACATTACCATGCACTAAATGGTGAGGTAGTCACTAACTCACTGAGGCCGACAGACATGTGCATCCATTCATCATTGTCTATCAAATCCTTCATTCAAAAAACTATTATATGTAGAGACTATTTCTTTTTTCATGTTTAACTCGAGGTCTCCAGATTCACTTGAAGACCGGGTCGATGCATGTCGTTCGTGTACTTTTCCACAGAGCTGAACAATTGGGCATTTGTATCTAATGATTGTGTCCCAAGGCATTTATTTTGGCCTGGATTAGATAGAGAATTGCCGTACGTGTCACCACTGTCAATTAGTGGGAAATCGGAACCAACTTGTCCCTCCAGCTCCAATCCCAGTAATAGAAGAACCATTTGAACATGTCCTAGAAGACTGCAATCGACCATTGTCCAAATCGAAAAGTGGTCATGGATATCTTCTGACAATCTTGTGCACAGGAATGAGTTACCCAGAAGCTATTCCCCTACGGAAAATAACTGTGCAGAAGGTTATTAGAGCCTTAGTAAAGTTATTCTTTTACTTTTGGGTTGCCAAACATAGTACAGACTAATCATGGTACCAACCGTATGCCAAATTTTTTTATGCAAATGGGTCTTGTTTATCCGGCACAGGATATCGAGTGCTAACAACCTTCAGAGTCAAGGTACGGTGGAACCACGTCGTTAAGGCAGTGCTACACGAATACTGCTTGGAAAAAGTAACACAGTGGAATAATTGGGTACCCTTTATTCGTTGCGCGAGAGATTGTGCAGGAATCCCTTGGGTATAGACCTGGTGATCTTGTGTTTAGTCACACTGTCCATGGCCCTATACGGCCAGTGTTAAAGAATCAGCTCCTGATAGCTTCGTCAGGTTCTTTTACTTGTGGCCTGTGTCTTAGCAAAGGAAGCTTTTTTTTCTTCTTGGGAAAACAAAACGGCATGCTGTGTGAAAACAAT
>JAVQJS010020612.1:0-14397 GCA_036024795.1 Galaxias rostratus | reverse complement strand
TGTTATATTAAACTTAGTCTTGACAACATTTTGGAAATAGTTTTTGTGTTCATTGAGATATTGTTTAAAATGTTACTTTTCAAAGGGGGTGTACTCATTTACGCTGAGCACTGTATTTGTTTTTGGTCCCTAAGATTAAGGGGAAACACCCTGCTTGGGTTTTAATCTAGTTTAACCTCTTAATGTAGCTGACTTGCTCACTAACCATTCTGATCTATCTATAGCTGCCATATTAGTGACTAAATTTACAGAAGTTATGTGCTTTTGTATGCTTCCTGTAAAGTGTCCATGTGTTTTTAAAAAGACAATTCCTTTATTAAAGTTATTGTTATTGATAAACTACTTTATGGATTAGGGAAATTATTTTCCTGGTTTGTTATGTCAATCCTATTGAGTGGTTTGACCTCACATGAACAGTTTAAGGTAAAAAAAATAAGCAAAAGCATTTGTTATACAATACTACAATATATAATTAACAGTAATTATTCAGGTTTAGACACCACAATTGCTAAAATACAGTATGTAAATGTATGTGGTTTTCAGCAAGTCCTTGGCAGTGCTTATTGGCGACGGTTGGCATGCGAGAGCATGCATCAGTGCACATCTGTCAGATATAGATATCATCTCCCAGCTCCGGAGCATACACCTGGTCCTCCCTAGTCAAGTCAGTGATAGGTAAACCCATCATCTTCATCTTCCATGCCATCTTTCTCTGCTTCTCCCCATTCTCCTGAATGGGCCTCTGCTGGCTGCCGGGCCTATGGGCCCTGAAGTAGTCTTCTATCTGGGTGTTGGTGAGAAGCCTGAAGGTCCCGTGCTCCCTGAACGGGTCCAGGCGTTCGTGGTGCGTGGCCGGCTCGGGTGTGCGAATGTCAAAGTGAACGCGATGACCTGGCCGCTTGCATGTGGCCCTCATCAACATGCGTTCTGGGGCCCGTCCACCATCAGCCGTTGTGGTCAGCCTGCCCACCTTCTGTACGCCGCAAGAGCTGTGAGACCTCTTCTTTTCATTCAGCCGGGAAGTGGGGCGCTCCATGTAACTACGGGCAGTCTGGGGGGGTGTATAGTGAAAGGGGTGTTTCACCTTCGAATCCATGTGTTTGATGTGCTGGGGGACATAGGTCTTGATCATGTCCCGGAGGACATAGTGTGGAGCTGGAGATGACTCAGAGCTCGGTTTTCTGACCGTAGCGTCCTGGGCAGCTTGAGCTTTCTGTGGGGCTGTGGGTTTCCTGGAAGGGATGCTCATGTCGACGACTCCCTCCTGTACTTTGTTCAGAAGCTGCTGGCTGCTGGTGGTCCAACCACGCATGCGTTCAGCTGCATTTCTCTTCACTCGTACTTGAACGGCCTTTTCGCTGTTTGTCATCACCCACTTGGAGATCCTACGGTATTCTTTAACTAGAAAAGAGAACATGGAGAAACAGACAATGAAACAAGCAATGCAACAGTCTGAACTTCATGAGTAAGTCAAAGTCTATTCATTTATCCCTTATTAAAACTTAATAAGCTTTAGGCTTTCACCAGAGTTAGGCCTTGCTGTGTGGCTCAATGGGCTCTTGGAGCTACGGCTGGTGTGTGGGATCTCGGGCATCCCGGTAGAAAAAGCCCTTTGAGAAGTTGAGACAGGCTGCTGGATGAAGCAATGCTTGCTTTGGGAGTGGCCCTGTCCCTGACTCCATGACGCAGGTCTCACAGGCAGTCGGTTGGAAGCTAATTAGAAAGAAAATGGGTCTCATTAACTGATGCAGGGTTGAAATGTATCGCCCTCTGTGCCTGTCCGTTAACAGCAGGATTTTTGTGAATGCTTAGTAGTTAATTATAGCCTATTGTCTAAATACATCAATTCAACATAATTACTGTTATTTGTATTATTATTATTATTATTATTATTATTATTATTATTATTATTATATGTTTTAATTAATTGCATAATATACTGTTAGGCAAAACTAACCTCACACCCACCTTGTGCTGCCTGTCTGCCAGTGACAGATATAGAGTGTGCATCTCCACTGGTGGACAGTGCTGCTTTCTTTGTCTCCCTGTCTGTGCGTAAGGCAGCCTTACTGTTTGGATGCTTTACCATGGTCTTTTTGAGAATGCCCGTAGTTGACCCTTGATGTGCAGCCCGAACCTCTCTCTTGACTGCCTGTTCCACTGCGTATTGCCAGCGAACCTTTGCAAACTGGAAGAGTATCACGCTTGAAACAGAGTTCACAACTATGCTGGGAGGAGAAGGGAGCGAGGGAAGAAAGTTAACAAAGAGAAAACTTCAAAATGAGCTACACCTATATCAAAAGATGGCTCTATTGAACTTGCCTGTTTCCATGCGCATGCATAGACAAAATAGGTCTGGAAGGCGCTCCTGCCTTTATGTGCTTGAGGCAGTCCCCTGATAGAAAGTCAAAGATCCGTATCAGTCCGTCCTCGCAGCCAGTGATAACGCGAAGAAAGTGCAGGCTCACTGCCACCACCCTTCTAGAAGGTAGCACAACTGACCCGTCATTACGCTACCAAAAGCTTAACCAACTGGTGCCTTGCAGTATTTTGAAACCAATTACTCACAGTGAACTTCTCATGGTGTTATCTTACACAACAAAAAGAAGGGCCCAAACATCCAGAACCTACTCACGTGGGGTGGGCGTAACTCATCAGGCAGATGTTCACGTCAGGCACGGTGCTCCATGTCTTGACCTGGCCATCGAAGCCTCCCGTCAGGATGTGATAGAAGTCGAGGAACAAGCATAGCACGGAGCCCCGGTGGGAGTCAATCACCTATCACACCAACCAATTACAAAACACAGAATATCTCATTCAAGTCATTGTTGAAATCTTCTTCCTTCTTTCTTACTTAGTCGAATGTTACATGTTTCTAATGAAAGTTTAGTTTTGGCTTTTAAAAGCACGTCTTGAAATCTTAAAATAAACAAAGTTTCTTCACCTTGAGCAGTGAGGCTCCTTCTATGGCCCACACATTGACTATGCCCCCGCTGCAGCTGCTCACCACCAGTGAGGCATCAACCTTCACACACTGAATGGGGTACTTGTGCTTGAACTTCAGCTTCTCTTCACAATCTCCTGTACTCATGTTCCACGCTAGACAGAATGAGGAGTCGATGAATAAAGATTATGCAATGCTGGACTGTTCAAACTATTACTGGTCAGAACAGAGAACCCATTACCTTTGATGACACAGTCTTTGGCCCCTGAGACAAGTCGGTCTTCGTGCAGGTCCAGGCAGCAGATGGTGTCTGAATGGCCACGGAATGTCATAATGCAGGCCTCTGTTTTCAGATTCCAAACCCTTTTGAGTTGGTCGAACATTTATTCCCAGCAGTGCGCAAAGGGGGACGTCCTTTTACGGTAAATTATACTGTTTATACCCATCCACTGTCTATACTGTTTATACTGTTTATACCGATCCACTGTCTATACTGTGTATACTGTTTATACCTCATGGCAATGTATTCATATTTATCTATTTTATTCATCTTTATCACTTATGTACATACACTTTACTGCATTTTCCTGCTTCTTTTGCACTTCTGGTTGGATGCTTACTGCATTTCGTTGTCTCAGTACATGTACTCTGTGCGATGACAATAACACTAAATCTAAAACTAATCTAATATAAATGCTTCCTGCTGTGTTACCTGATGCTAAGGTCATAGCTTGCACTGATCACCAGGTCTCTGCTCTCACAGATTAGCACAGCGTGGATGCTGCTTGCATGGCCCTGAATCCCTTGGCCCACCTCCTTGGATGCCACAACTGTCACCTGTCCCCCGCTGTAGTCCGTCACACGATAAGGATCCACCCTGTTGACCATCGCACCCCACACAAATCAAAGTCTATAGTATGACTAGCGACTTTTCTTCATCTGTTCCAACACATGTATTTAAAATGTATTGAAAGGAATGCTTTAAGAGAAACATACATACATCAAAACATGTAATGTAATTTTTTACAACACTCACTTGTCCAGGAGCAGTTGAACCTCATATCTTCCACAGTATACATTCCGTTCGACCATTTGAACTGATTTGGTTCGAACCCCTTTATAGACTGCTTCAAAGCCATGCCCCTATTAAAGCAATTCACAAAAAGAGGGTCAGCACTGCTAGTAATAACAATAATTTGCGTCTTTGAGGGTTTTGAAAAGCGCTTTATAAATGAAATGTATTATTATTATCATTTAATAAAATAATAATAATAAAAAAACAACAATAAATCAAATGTCATATTATCTATGTAATCTAATAACTTCATTGAATAGTTAATGAAATAAAGTGCAAACCCTTTGGACTTTAGAGAAGAGTTCTTCATTGTGCATCTCCTCTTCTCTAAGGGGCACAAGGACATCTCGTATTTTTGCATAAACAGGATTGACTCCAATAGTTGTGCCGCTCTGTTGGGGAATACAAAACAGCACAGAACAATAATTATCAACAAAATGTCTAACTACTATCTGTAACTACATAGAATGAAATTAATCTATTCAAAAGTAACTCTTTAATAAAAAATAAATTATATGTTGCAATGTGTTTTGACTGTACCTCCATGGTAAAAAAAAAAAAAATCCTGAATTAAATTTGTCCAGGAAATCCAGTGCCAGGTATAACCCTTGTTGGAGCCTATTTAATTGAGTAAGTCTCTGTTAGAATAAGATGGCTGACACGGAGCGGGAGCAAAAAGGGGAAGGTGAACATGGTTACAGAAATGTGCCAGAATTGTACGAAGCCGATGGAACATGTCATGGAATCTTTAGCATTCTAATTCTTTTTACACCATCATTAAAAACATTGTTGATGTCACAATATGAATATGTTGTACATTTAAGGATGTAAAGCATTTAAAAGCATGGTAAAATTATGAAACAAAAGCAGTTTTTTTTGTGTAACTTAACCTGGGTGAAAGGCCTGAATAGAATCGTGTTTTATCCTTTAGGGACAACAAAGCACTGCCCTTGTTTGTCTTGAGATTAACAAAAATGCTTGAATAAAAACAACTTGTTAATTTCCCATTACCGTAGCCAAGCTGGTGCTAATGTTACAGACATGGCTGTTATTGATTTTAGACCCACTTTAGACTGATGTAACTTCGCCAACAACAACAGCATCAACTATTCAAATAAACATAACCAAATTACTACGGCACCCATGCTAGAGCAACTGAGTAAAACCTTCACTCAAACATGATCAATCGACCAGTCTTGGTCACATTCTCGAACAATATTAAGATGATTATGAGACTGTTATATCTAATACCGCAATCAATGTACGATCATTTTTGCAAACTTTTAAATTGAAGTGTATGATGATTTCAGCAAAACAGGTAGAAACAAAACAGATTAAAATATCCTTATGAGGTCCACTATGATTTGTTTGAGAGGGATTTGGCGACTACACCCAATTGCAGGTGTAATTTAATTGAAAGCTTTAATATAATTCAGAGGCTAATTAGATTCTTGAATATTTCACACTTTGGGAGTCATTAAGAGACACTCCTAAATCCCAGTGATTATCACTTTGACAAAGCTAAATCGCCGTTGTCAAACATTCACCAACTGAATACATGCTATGACCTACAGCCAATCAAAAGAACAACTACCGTCAACCCATTCTTATTTTTGGAGACAGAATTAATCGGAATTTTTTACGTGTCGTAGGCCAGTATGCCCAATGTGAACACTTGTATTGTGTTCATAGTACAACCCTTTGGTGACATTTAGCGTATTTATCTAATCTCAAATAATGATGTTTTTAAATATATATAACGTGTGCAATGAATGTATATATCACATTTAACAACTGGCATTCGTGTAATTTTTTGTCATGGTTCTCGAAAAAAAATCCATACAATAAAGACTTGGGTGACACATGATTTCCTAAGGGGGGAAAAGGATGAATCAAAGCTCTAACGCAAATACAGGTGATGAACAACAATAAAAAGTCAGCCTAACATAAATGGGTTACTAGCAATGAAATGGATATCTCAAAAACGTCCCAAATGTTGTTCGCAAATGTTGATTATTTAGGCCTACAACAAATTGAACCATACATTTGGATTAATTGACAACCAGATTGCAGCGGCGGCAGGAACCCGTTTCAGAGCAGGACAGCGGTGTGTCCACCGTTTTAATCCTCCCGGACATTGATCCTGCAATCTCCATGTAGATTTCTGTTGTTTATTAAGTGCCAGAGCGCACCTGTGAATATATAGGAGACAAAAGTTGTGTTTGTTTCTTCACATATGTTTCTATTTGCCCTGTTTGAAACACTGTGAGTTTTCTTTCTTCATGAATAAAATGTGCCACACAAATACATTTGAGTTGGTTTAAATGGCCTGGAATCTTGGTTAAACTCTGTGCTGGCATGGGCATTGGTCCCACACGCCTCCACCCAGCTGCGTCGTTGGGTTTGCTAAACTGATCTTCGTTTCAAGTTCATGTATAGTGATTCAAATTTAAAAATAATTGTTCAATTGTATTCGTTTTTATAGATTTTTTACTTATAATATGATGTGCCTATTATTCTGGAAAATCTACGGGAAAGTTGTTCATAACAATCATAAGGACTGAATATGCACGCTATGCGTTAGTACACACAAATGGGAGCAGTAGTACCTACTGATTTATTATAAACAGTAGTGTTTTCTGGTAAGATAATAAACCAAATCCCAAAAATAACTAATTTCAATGTCCACATGTGACATGTTGTGGTTTAGTAGAATATAAATGTTTTACAAATGTTATATGGGCTAATGTTGTGCATTTTTGCACAGGAAAAAAAGCCAATTTTAAGACCCTAAATGGCTCAATTCATTGCCAATGAATGGCAACGATTGTCTGTTTGAAGCTTATCCAATTACACGTTTAATTTACATGTACAAGGCCTGGGCATGATTCAGACGCTAATATTGGACTTTTCACATTTCGCAGCTTAGGGTCCTTACAAAGACACTCCCAACCGATTGTAATGATTAGCATTGCTATTTTACGAGAGATTGACAATATAAGAACATGCATATAGACTCACAGTTTGTTTCATAGCTGCACTTAGTCGAACAAAAACAACCAAATATTGAAATATGCTAAAACAATTCTTTCATGTGAAACATATTTGGCAAAAATAAAAAATAACCGTGCCTATCAAACCATTTAAACCTTTCAATACGATGTGTTTTTGTTAAGTTGATGCTGAGATTAAGTGATTTACCAACTAAGGGACATGTTGTGCAGGAAGTCATATGTGGTATGCTAAATGTTGGCCCAACCCAGATCTTTCACACATTCTGTCATTCTTGAAAGTGCACTTAAACGCTCAATCGGCCTATTGAGTTCCTATTGTTCTGGTAGAATTTATAAGGTGAGGTTGGAAGCTTCACCTCACTTCGACCACTGATCATTTGAGTAAGGTTGGACACCTAATATTTCAACAGTGACGTGGACTTGACTCCAAACCAACATGTCTGAGAACTTTGGAGCTGGTCGACCTTCCCAGCTAACTTCAATACGACCCTGGCAAAGAAGGTCTCAGAAGTTTGCCACCTATCTCGGACTAGTGGCATCTACCATCCAAAGGTCCCCAAACAAGATGCTCACATTCTCCCAGGTAAGCGAACCAGTGGAACCAAACTTCTGTGAATGTCAGTATCCTCACCGTTTGCCCAATGCCCTCTTGCCACGCTTTAATGTAATCTTTTGTACATCTTTTTCAGTTAATGGACCGCCTGGAAGAGTTCATATTGGGAGACAGAAAATGCTTCGAAAACACCGTCAGAGTTTGTCTATCCACCTATGACTGTTTTTTCAAGGTAACGAGGTCAATCAACAGAGCAGACTAAGATGCCCTCTCCCACACACCATTCTGACAATACATAATATAAAAATATAATATATCTAATTTCTGTATCTTTTGTTTAGGTACCAACTAACCCGCATAATCAACACTGCAAGAAAAACTACTGGAAAGTTGACGAAAATAGAATCACAATGAAGATGGTGCGTCGTCACTTTGTCAAGGCTAATCTGGACATGTTCCCACTATTGTCGTCCAAAATTAGAATGGAGACCAGCACCATGGCATCGACTAACTGTTCTGAGCTGTCGGTCGTCAAACCTGTAGATAAATGTGATGTGAAGTTCACGAGTTCTTTTTCCATCGAATCCATCCTGAAGAGGGACAGTCCGCGTGAAGGCCTCAAACCGTCCGCTCTGTCGAGTTATTCCAACCATGAACTCTCAATAGAGCAACACCAATGGCACTCAGGCGTCGCCACTAAAAGAAGACCGATTTGGGATGATGCTATGGGATGGTACCACGTTCACTATTCAGACCAAAGTTACCACGACTACCTGAACGAGAATGCAACACACTATGAATCAATTTGCGAAGGGGCCTTGTCTGTGAAAAGAATGCGACTTAATACAGATAAATGTTTGATCTACACGAGAATTAACGAGCATTGAGAATTCTTCACGCAGTTCACCATACTCACACCCAATTTTCTCACTTTGTGTTTGTAAATGTGGTTTCTAAACGTAGATTTTGATTTGCACTTCTAAGCGTTTCAATAAAACAATCGAAACAACGAAGGACTACCCCATGTTAATTTTTTATTTATGAATTGTTGTTTTTCTAGTCTTACATGAAACTGCAAAACCGATCAAACGCACATAAATGGCTTACAAATAGAATAGACTAAACACCAAATCCTTACTATAAAAACATAAGAACGAGCCGTTTTTTTTGCAATGGTTAAGTAAAAAATATACAATGTGTGTATGTTAATGTAAGCGTGACCATCACATATTTAAAAATAGGCTGAAACTCCAGATAGCACGGGAATGCTTATGGAACAGAAGCACAAATTCGATGTGTTGCATCGCACTTGTCAGACTGTGAGCCTTGTGCTAGCCCTACCTCTGCAGCAGAGGCGGACTACGGTGCCAACCTTGTTTGCTGACTACGGGACTTTTTGTAAGATCGGTATAATGCCACTTCATCGTAATACAATGATGGATACATGACGATTTGGTTTTATTTTCAACAAGGTCAGGCTTTCAACCGACGATACTCTAATGTGTTCGGAAAGTATGCATTTGGTTCAGAACAGGGAAACGCATGACCAGTAATTCTCACTGTCAAATTGAGCTGCCTCACACAATTCAAATGAGGAAGCCCATTTTGAGGGGACACAATTTTCACTTGTATTCCATAGTATGTGCTACAGGGAGGCCCACCTATAAATTGCCATCACAAGACATTGATTGTTTTATACATTTTAATTATTAACTTAATACAAATTCCCGTTGCCTTCTTGAATCTTTCTGGTTTTCTGTTTTTTTTCTTCCTATTCTTGAGTCTGTGTATGTCCGTGCAATTTGAAGCAAATGCCAGGCCATTACTGTTTTTAAACAAGCTAACGTGCAACCTTGTGAGAGCTCAACTTCTTGCTAACCCCTATCTGCCAAGGTAACCGTAAATATACATTTTGTGATTGATCCGTTAGCAGTCTGAAAACTTTATGTTGTGTCATAGAAACTGCTCTCGTTTAGCATAACAAGTTGCACGTACAATACATCAATGCTAGATAATGGTAAATGCTTGTGAAATCTCTCTCAACATTCAATTCAAAGGGGCCAAGAAAAAGGCAACACATAAACCAATATGTACGTAGATGTACGTAAGCGCAACGGACTGCAATGCTCAATACCTATCGTCACTCGAAATGAATATTAGATCACATCTACGGGCGTTGGATCACAACTACGGTGTAGTTAAAATAACAAAAACAAAATAACAAAAATAACAATGATGATGATAATATGACTTTCCGGTAACAGTAGGTTTTGCATCTGACGTGCATCACATAATAATATGACCATCCCGTAACAATATGTGTTGCATTTGAAAATCTGACAATGCATCACACAATAATCGCCAGGGGGTCGGTCTTTGCAAACTGGCAGAGGTACCCTAGACCCTTAATATTATAATCTCTACCCACGCGTGCTTGCATGCCCAACCCATTAAATGCCAAAATGTCACTGTTGAAAAAGTAATGTACACCTTTTCCTTCCCCATCGTTTCAGTTGAATGTATATGCAAATCTAATCAACTCCATCATACTACAACAGCTCTACAGAGTGAGATTGGAAAGCTCGTGCTTGTTCGGTGTTTGTAACTGCACAAGATGACAGAACTTTGGAATCGGTCGGACATCCCAAGAAACAAACCGTTCAACAAAATATAGAAAATACATTGTACTGATCGGATCGGTTGTTAACAAAACCCTGATTTAATTGTTCGTCATGTTGCCCGCCAACTCCGGAACGTGTGTCCCTTGTTAAAGAAAACCGCAGAAAATATTTCATTGCTGACTTTTTCATAAACCGTCGTCCGAATTTAAAAGAAAAAAAACTAACTAAGAATAGGCCTACTTGGCGGACTGAAATTCTTAAGATTCATAGGACTGAAAGGGGGGCCTAACCCAGTCGCCTTTGGGCGAGAGGCGGGGTACACCCTGGACAGATCGCCATCAATCGCAGGGCTAGCACATAGACATTCAACAACTCTCACACACACATTCACACCTATGGACAATTTAGAGTCACCAGTTAACCAACATGTTTTTGGACTGTGGGAGGAAACCGGAGTACCCGGAGGAAACCCACGCTAACACAGGGAGAACATGCAAATTCCACACAGAAAGGCCCCTTGGGTCAGGGTTTTGAAAATGAGGTGTGGGGTATCCCCATGAAGGAAAGGTTAAATTGGGATTCTACTCCAGTGGTAAGGCATCCTGATAACAATTCAAACCAAAGTTGGGTAGATTAGTCAAGGATGACTTTAACAATAAATGATAGTTAAATCAATTGATGGTGGTGCCTGGCCTGTGAAAAATAATGTATATTTGTACAGATACTTTTACAAACCGATGTCATGAGAAAAAGCGGGGCCTACCTCATAAAAAAGTTCCAAACACTTGATCTTATGTAAACCGAGAAACACAATGGAAACAATTCAGTGTGTTGTGACCAAAAAGATGAAATACTGCTCTTTTTTTCCCCAATACATTTTGGAATGGGTTTTTAGGAATTAGCACCCTCTAAAATTCCGTGGCATTGACATAGTCGTCACTAATGTGCAAAATGTCCACCTCTTCCTGATGACATCATCCCTAATTGTCAAAGGTACTTGAGCCCCTACCATTGGACTTCTAGCTTGTATGCCTTCATGAATGTATGCACTCCGTTTACTGTCCACCATTGTAACAGCATGTTTTTTACAGAGGGCACCAGAGCACAGTCCATGGGATAGTGACTTATTAGTGAAAATGTATGCTGCTGTTGCTAATTGTAGCTGTTATTTAGCCACTTTGTGGCTAGAACATGGAATTGCTAATGTGATGTTCCTCCTCTTGAAAAGTAATATCAATCTATGTAAACTTATTTTATTACCCAAATAACAGGAGAAATGTAAATCCGCCGATAGCACACACTCCAATATAGTTAATGCACTGTTCAGATATTTTTAAATAAGTTCACAACATGGATTTTGCATAAGCATATCTAAACACATCCAAAGCTGTTACAAATGCAGAAATCTAGTGACTGTATACAGATTTTATTGCAATGGGGAACAAATTTAGGTTTGCATGATACCATTACGTGTTTTAGACTTAAAGACATGATAAACAAGATTCAAATTCTGGATAGTTTGGCTTTCCATATGTGGGGTTGTTATAAAGAAACTCCCTAATATAAATAATTATTGTATTGGATAAACTGTTCACCACTAATATCTAAGGGACCATCTACTACTTTAGAAGCTGTATTCCTAATCTACCATTTGAAACAAGTTGGCTGATTGACTCCAGTTAGCTGGGTCTGAAATGCTAGTGCCCAATTAAACATATAGACATCACAGCAATTCTGTCCCACAGATGCACGTTGGATCAAGAGAAAACCTAACTAGAACTCAGCGGAGATAGAACGTTCACATGCCCCATAGACATGGTAATTACCACACATACACAGCAGGAGGCAGCAGAGACCATGGACTATGTGGTGCCCCGCACGTGAAACCCATGTGCATGTCTGTAGCAGGGCCTTCATTCCTGAATTACACTGTTTTGCTTCTTCGAAAGATCAGACATACTTGTAAAACAAAGTAACATTCACCATTTTAATTATTTAATGATCGGACCGTCACTCTTCTTGCATTATGCCGTGTCTATTACATATTATTTATTCCAGGGGGACTGACCGCCATAGTCAAGGTGCGAAAACACATTCACAGTTGATGGTATTTGTCTTTCTATTCTCAGGACATATAGCACATGGTGTGACACGTCAACTCACATTAATTTATTCAAATCTGGGTAAAATACTCAGTTGCAGTTGAGTACAGTCAGTTTTGGACCAGTTCAAATTTGTCAACCACATGCTACCACATGAATTTGCAGACATTACAGGTGGTAATCCATTTTCCGAGTCACCAAATCAACAGTCAAATGAAAATGGATGTGCGTAGGACTGTTAGTGACTTGCGGTCCCTGAGTGGGAACCAGTCACAAGTTACAAGAGTGGCTGGAAGGATTCAGGAAGAGGCGTGTGTTGACCTCTGAGCATTCTGATTACACTTCCATGGATACTTCCGTTCCATTGGATTACGGCTGAGCGACCTAGATTAGAACACAGCTCTTTCTTTCTCTTCCCCCACTCTGCTCTCTCTCCTTCTCTCAGAAGAGATTACAAACATACAGACAACCATGGTGAGTTAGCTCTAGCACCTGAGACGCTTAGCATGGGAATTAATACGCGACCGAGGGGAACACAGTCACCTTTTTTCCTGACTGCTTTGGTCCACTCATCCTTATCTATCATCTTCCCATGGTAATGTTAGCAAGAGGCTAACCACAGAAACCACAGCAGTGTGGAAATGATGCATCGTGCAAGGGTGCAGCTTGCCCTCCCTAATCTCTTAGAACAGGTCTTCAGTCGGGTAGCCAGCGATAGTTCACATGAAACAGGGAGAGAGAGAGAGAGTATAGAAAGAGAGTGAAAGAGAGAGAGAGAGAGAGAGAGAGAGAGAGAGAGAGAGAGAGAGAGAGAGAGAGAGATAATGGAGCGGAGAGGAGGGCGTGGGAGTTGGGGCAAGTTAATCTGCAGTCCGATGTGTTCCAATTGAGTTAGTTTACTTGCAGGATAATTGACTACATAAGAACAAATATATACTTTTAAAATGTTGAAAACAAATAACGTAACATTTTCCCAAGATGTTTTGCAAACGGATGTTGGGAAAATAGTAGACTACTTCAATGCCCCACCAACTACAGCTACAAACCCCAACTTGTGTCTGAACAAGCGTCTGTAGGCTGTGCCAGAACATAAACAATACCCACGTGCTTTGCCACACCCACAGAAAAAAATGTCACGTCGTACACGTCTGCCTCGTAAGACAAGACCAACCTTGTTGCACCGGAACATGCGTGCTTATTCATACTGTAGAAAAATTGCTTGAAATGTATCAGGCTGGTTAGTTTGATCTGGCAACATGAATTGACCCCACCGTTTGAACAGTTTTTAAGTGGCAGTATTATAGCTTCTATGACAATTTTTTTGTGGTTCTGAAAAATATTTGAATGAACACATTAAAATACATGATCTCTCCATTGGTTAAATGTTGGGTGGCATGGTGGCACAGTGGTTAGCACTGTTGCCTCACAGTAAGAAAGTCCTGGGTTCGATTCCCACCTGAGGGCTTTTTCTGTGTGGAGTTTGCATGTTCTCCCCGTGTTAGCGTGGGTAAGCAGTTCTAATAATGGATGAATCTTGGCTGGGTTTACTTACAATGTAACCATAAATGTACATTTTATGATTACAAATATCAAATCAATCACACGGTTCCTTGAAAAGTAACAGCGCACATTGTCACTGTCCAAATTATATTTTATGATATTTATGTATGTTGTGCAAAATACTTTACTGTTAATTATATTTAAAATCTTACTTATTAAGCTTCATCAGCTCCATTTCTAAGCAGAAACATACTTAGCATGTATGGAAAGTAAAAATATAAAAATAAAAAATACACAGGCTCCCTGCAAATTTTCTTGTGTCTTTCGGCTGTTTGTTGAAAAGTCTATGTTATATTGCAGTTTGTAGGAGTTGTATTTAACCGTTTTAGCAGCAATATCATTTAGCTTACGGCTCAATATTGGCTAAGACCATCAGTGAACTTACAATGTTTTGGCATTTAAGCATACAGTATGTACACGTATGTCATTATTCTAAAATTGGCCGTAAAATTTCCCACAGTGTATTTTTGAGTGTACTCCGTCTTTCCCCAGGAGTAAGATGGGCTGATAGTATGCTGTCCTTCCCTG
>JAVQJS010020603.1:0-23038 GCA_036024795.1 Galaxias rostratus | reverse complement strand
CTGTTTTAGGTATTAATAATTGATTTTCATACTTAATTTCCCTTTCCGAGAAATATGTCCGACACGCAGCATTTTGCCCCGCCCCCCCCCCCCCCCCCAAAAGAAAAAAAAGATGCATTTAAAAGGCATGCACAAACACACAAATCAAAACTGTACAGATCCTACTCACATCAAAACCTGTGTTCGGGTCCCAGCCTACATGTCCAATGTGCCTGAGGAGGGGGAAACACAGGGTTGAGATGATAGGACAGAGATTCAGGGAGCATAGCACTTCACAACAGCAGCACACCACAACACATGTACGTTAGCAGCGGTATTTCTACTGATTCTAATGGTGGACTGGATTATCATGTGTGTGGCTCTACAGCTACCAAGCTTGATAGGGCTGGTCAAGGAAGTGGAGAGGAATAAATGGAGAACGTGGATTATAGAGTAGATTAGCAACCCCCACTGGATATCTTCAATGATGTTAAACTCCCATGACCCTATTCCTGAAAATATACTGCCATTATCAATAATACCAGTATCCCATAGGATTAGTTAATGAATCATAGCCCAGATTAATTCTTCCCCCACTTCCTATGACCTTTTCCTCTGGCGTGTAAAGACGAGCATTATGGGAAATCTGCTCGGAGTTTGAAAAGCCGGGCTCTCCCGTCAGTGAAGCCCTGATTAGCTGGCCTACCTCCTTTCTGGCGATCAGTGAGCCTAACGGACTAAGCGGAAGACGGACGGCACGACACTCACTGGAAGTTGCTCGGCGTGCCGATGTCCGCTTTGGTCAGCTTCTTCCGCTTGCTCTTCGCCTTCTTCTCTTTCTTGCCAAAGGAGTGCACCATGTTGTTCACCTGTGAGCCGCTGTTGAAGCGCGGCTGGTTGTTGATCTCCGGGTTCTTGATGTCCGTCGTCGCCATGGGCAGAGCCGGACCTGAGGTAGGAAGGGGGAAGAGTGCGACTGAGAGTGCATCAATACAAAAGATCCCAATGCCAACAGGCCAATCATAGGGGTTGTACAGTTGATCCCACTAAAGAGTGCACCCTGGAGAAGAGGAAATCCCGAGGCAATGATTTTTGTTTTGTTTTTTTCAGTGTGCGTGTGACAAGACATAAGCCAGTCAAAAGTCTGTCGGCCCATTAGTAGAGTCTGCTTGGAAAACAGCCACAACGTTACACTTGAGGTTTAATCAACACGAATGTATTAGTGTGGCCAAACCATTTCATTCTCACGACACATCGATCCCCTGTCCGCAAAGCCTGCCGTTAGGCTCGGGCCGAGCACAGAGCCCAGCTGGCAGAGAGATGACGGCTAGCGGGGATACGCTACATGCTAGTGCGCACAATAAGACGACTCGGCAGTTAAAAAAAAAAAACGTCTGTTGCCCCGGGAACACCTCGACAAAGAGGGGTTGCCGCAGAGCCGGCAGGCCGACAAGCGTTTCCTTTGTGGCTGCTGAACGGTTACAGAGCCCGGTCACGGAGCCAGAGGGGCCGCGGAGCCCCACGGCCGGCACGTACCTGAGCGTCTGGCGGGGCTCTTGGAGGCGGACGGCGAGGCTGAGCGGCCCCGGTGCCTCCGCCGGCCCTCCCCCCTCTCCCTGGCCGGCTCTCCGCCGCAGGACGCCATGTTGACATCCAGCAGCATCTTACCCACCATGCCGCAGGCGCGGTCGCCGTGGCGCAGGGAGAGGCGCGCGGCCGGGTCGGAGAGGGGCCCGTAAAGCTCGTCCTGGGGGAGGACCAGGCAATGGAGGGGGGCCAGGCAGCCCCCGGGCCCGCCCGCTCCGACCCCGCTGTCGCCCAGCTCCTCGGAGGGAGCCGACAGGAAGGTGGTGCAGAACATCATCTCCTCAGTGGCTCAGCGTGACGCGTCGCCTAGAGTCGAACCCCTCCACCACCAGAGCAGAAGAAGGGCGAGAGGCAGACTGTCCTCCTCCAAGCCTCCTTTGGGTCTCTGGAAGTCGGGTTTGAGTCTTCGTCAAAGCCACACAAAATATCAAACTATGCCGGGACCCAGACGAGAGTTTGAGAAAAAGACCAAAGTTTAAAAGCTTAAAATCCCCTCAATGGCTCCTTCCTCTGCTGTCTGGGAACAGAAGTCCAAAAAGACGTGGTATGGTGGAGTAGGGGCGGTACGAGGGTTTCCTAGCCAGTTATAAAAAAGAAATGCTCAACAGAGGAAAACCACAGTCCTACTCTGTGTGAGCACATCCAGGGATGACCGGTGACGGACTAACATGCGTCCCTTTCTCCTCCCTGCGCCACAGGGGGCATGTTCAGGTCAGCGCTCTCCCATTGGGCTCCTGGCTCCGTCCCCAGCCTCCCTCTCCTCCCCGCCGCTCCGATGCCAGCAAATTAGACCCGTCGGCCGCTGGCTTTTACATAACGACGTCTAAAGCCCATCCAGTTTAATCTGTGATAATCCCGTGGTTCTCCTCGACATGATGAGTCTGTAACAGGACGGGACCTGACTGAGGGACTGATTGACTGGCAGGGCGGAGCGAGGCCTTGTGGGCGTTGAAAACCAGTGTGTGTTCAAACACAAGCACTTGACGTGGCCATGGCCTCTTCACTCCCTTCTTCCACAATGCTAATGAGTGTTGAGCCTTAAGGTGCAGCAGTGGCTGCAGCCAAAAGCCCTGCAGCACACCCTGGTGACATATCCCAGCTCTCTGGGACCCTAACCGGCTAGGGCTGCAGGAATTCCACAGCAGGCCTCACCATTAGCTAACGGAAGCACGGCATGCTCGCTAAGGGGAACGGCCTGTGCATAGGGTAATCGGAGCAGTCATGGAACGGTAACAGTGGCCTTTGTGTCCAATTAGCTTGATTAGCACGGGCTGTGAACACGGGGAATGGCAGAGAGCATTACTTAATGTGACACACCCGGAGCTTAACACAATGGCCTCGTCTCCGGCAAGGAGGCATAGAGCACCACTGCCTAGGTTTCTATTGCACAATGTGGTGAGCACCTCTGCGCACAAAACGAGCATCACTTAGTAAACGTAAAGGCTAAGGGAGTGAGAGGGGGTTTCGAAAAGCAACCTGATTCTATAAGCCGAGATGGGCTCCATCCCTCCATATATGCAAAGCCTGCCAGGCATGCTCTGCGAGGTGAACATCACTTGGTAGCCCAGCTCACTTTCCACAGCAGATCTGAACACAGTCGGTGTGAACTTAATCCCACTGACGCCTAATGGTAAAGGCCTGGCTGGGGGGTCATTTGATCCTTGATATGCGGCTCGGGAGCATCTAAGTGGTGGGACTGAGGTACAGCGGCTAACGCATTAAGACTTCATGCCAGGTAGGCTTTGGCGCTGCACTCTATAGATTATCCCGGGATGAGGCTAACACGGGCCCGCTGATCCTTAATGGAATAATATTGACCGAGTAAAGGGGAGTGTTTGTGAAACTATCACCGATATACTAGAAAGAGGTCTCAACCCCGTTCCTAGAAATTTTCTGATTTGTAGATGCGAGTACATGAGCTGTGGACGGAAATATATAGGTCCAATGGAATCCTATTCGCTTTGTTTGACGGGAGTCAACGTTTAATGAAGTCTAAAGTGATTCAGATATTTTCGAAGTGAAAGGCAACTGAAATTGACTGAATGTCAGGGATAACATACCATTGGGAGCGTCGCGTCTTTTCTCTGCAAAACAGAAGTGATAGCGTTAAAAAATCTGAGCTCCGTCGAGTGGATTGTGTTAGTGCCAGAAAAGAAGAGTGTGATTTAATGCGCTTTAAGCAGCGGAGAGTCGAATGGACGGAGGAGAAAGAGAGACCATTGATTATTTTTCAAAGCACAGTTAGAGTTATTGCGCAGGCAGCGCAGAGAGAGCAGGGAGAGGGTGTTTACGTGTACCCATCAGGCCGCCATTGGCATCTGGGTTAGTGTGTGAGTTAAGCAGTAAATAATCTGACAGCCTCCGTTATAGACGAGTCCCTCCATTTAAGTTGTGCCTCATCAGGTTTCAATGGGCTGGGGCATTGACAGAAAGTGGTGAGTGACTAGGTGAGTGTGAAGCAAACAGCCAGGGTGTAGAAAACTGAGGGCAATGGCACTGAGGGCTCTGCTGGACCAAAGGCCGGAAAACAAACAGCAGCCCAATGGCTTGGGCCGAGGAGATAGACAGAGAGAGAGAAAGGTGATAATGGGCGTCAGTCACTGAAAAACAACAGAGAGAGAGAGAGGTCTTAAACAAAGTCAACGGGCTGAGCACCAATGTGAAACTAGAGGATGGTTATGTGGACAGCGGTAGACATTTCACTGAAAGGAAAGGGACATCCTACATTTCCCAGTGAGAATTAGTGTGATTTTTGAGACAACCACCTTCCCTAACAAAAACCACCCAATCTCTTCCTACGTCAGATCTGAGAGAACTGGATAGTTAACATTGATCCGGCTCCCCTCCCACGTGTTGAGCTGATGGTATTTGCAGTTCATCCCACTTCCTCAGAGCTGGTGGTACAGTGGGTGGTATGTGCTCTAGTGTTTCAGTCTAGTTGCTGGCTGTGTCATTAGAGACGAGGGGACACTGGACTGAGACATGGCGAGGGCTAGCTAGCTACTGTACCGCTTTTCCTCTGTCGCCGCCCCAGCAGTTCCTGGAGCGTGTTACGGAATCGCTTGGCCTCCTCCTCGTTGGCAAAGTTCAGCCCCACCTGGCATGTCTACACACGCACACAAACACACACACACACACACAAAAGAAAGAGAGCAGCGTACGTCAAACGCAGAACTCTCGTATGCGGTAAAAGATGACAAACACACTCCCCAGACAAGGCTAGGGCAGACAGAATCTGAACCCAGACAGGGCTAGCGTCCCCCCTGTCCCACCCCTAGGTTCCTTATCACCCCGACCTCTGTCCCACATTCCTCACAGTCTGCTGGTGTCACACAGACTCCTGCCCTGCCAGCTAAGGTGTTTGCTCTACAAACCTTTCCAGTCCCTAGTCACGAGGATGGCATTAGACAGCTACGCGGGGCAAGAGAGAGGCTCACTCACGTCTCCTGCGAATGTGATGAAGTAGGCCTTGGCTGCGTTGATGGTGAAGTTGTTGTAGAGCTCCTGCTCAAACGTGGTCTTCCCCTCCTGGAGAGGAATGGGGACAGAGAGAGGGAGAGGGGGAAGGGTGGAGGAGAGCGTGAGGGAGGGTTATGCTAGCCATGTGAGAAGAACCACACAAGTTGGAGAGAGGGATGGGGAGAAGTGGGTTGACGGCCTATTTAAAGTCGGAGATAACTATGAGTCAGACCGCTGCAGGTCTACTGCGCCATGTAAAACAAGGTACGCGTGGGGCTGAGTGTAAGAGCGTCTCGGCTCGCGCTGGGAGCTCGGCGCCGGGCCGCCCACCTTGATGTCGACCACCCTGATGAAGTAGGAGCGCAGCGGGTTGTCCTTAACCAGGCAGGCCACGCCGCAGCACCTCTTGGTCCAGCTGGAGTTCCTGTCGGAGGAGAACACCTGCACCACACCCGAACACATGGCCTGCAAGGAAAACAGAGGGGAGACATTGGTTTAGGACGGGAGGCTGTGGGTGAGGCCCACATGGCAGAGAGAGATGAGTAGAGAGAAAGTAGCAGGGCAGGATCTCCACAGACGAGGTGGGAGAGAGGTTGTCTTTCTCCATAACCGACTGAAACAGATTCATGCTGACAACGCAGGGGGAGGAACTCAGGGCAGACGCCTATTCTGCAAAGCATTCCATTACAGAGAAATGCACCACCCTACTCCTGAGGGCAGCCTGTAGTCCCATTTGTGTTCACTAAACCAAGATGTGGATATTCCTGATGAAGAGGATGTACATCGAGGTAAAGATTACAGGTAAAAAAAACACGCCTCTGCTGTGACTCATGACAAGACAGGTCCAGCTGTAACTTGCCGTGACTGAGGCCTGGCAGAAACTCGGCACTAAAACCAGCCCTTCGTGTAGACCAAGTGCCACAGCCACAGAAACTTAGGGGCTGTCACCATGGAATTAGAGAACTGAGTGAGTGACAGTGGGTGGCGGTGGCCAGCGAAACTGCAATCCAATTCATCGTTCATACAATGGGTCCAAAGTCACCCTGGCAACCTTTTCTGTGACAGGCAGGGGTGGCCACAGACAGACCGTTAAAAAGGAACCGACCTTTTCTCCCCGAGGGCTCCGTGAGATTGTAGATTAACCAAAGTGTCCAACTACAGAAGCAGGGGACACGCACATCTCCCTCACACTTTAGGCCAAGCTGCGCCTTAGCAATCTCATCACGCGGTCGTCTCACTGCCTGCCAAACTGCTGCCTGTCGTGCAGTGCCTGTACGCTCTCAAGTTTACGCACTCAGCATAAAGAGGGAAGGAGACGGATGGGGCCTGGGCATGCCACAATAGCAGTCATCCCATCCTGCGTTATGGGTCTGGCACCGGGCCACACTACACCTGCAAAGCACCGCCACGCCCTGCAACAGGGACGAGCGGCAGCCTCAGGGACTGAACCAGCAGGCCCACAGCCGCCCCCCTTCAAAGAGAGGCTGGCTGAACAGTGGAAGGCTGCTGTTCTCAAGGAGTGGTGCTGGATAAGTGACCCCATTGTCATTCTTTGTCAATGACATGTAATGTGGGCTTGGGTATATGTTGTTTTTTTGTTTGTTTGTGAAGTTCTACCCAAGACCCATTTCCATCATTATGTGTTAGACAAAAAGTTTTGAGGATGAATTGCCCGTGCTGGCCTTGGACAGGAGAACAGGAAGAATCCTCCCAGACCTTTTGGGGTAAAGGCCTTTACCGCTGGCGTTAAGTGGGAAGAGGTAACCGTATCCGAGCGCCGGAAAGCTTTGATAAAGTGCTGCCATTAACAGGGGAAAGCAGCAGGAGTTGCAGGGACATGGGTTGAATTTCTAGAGCTCACACAGTGATAAGTGTCTGGAGGGGGGTGGGGGGGAGGTGGTTGAGGGAGCGCACTCACGTACACACGCACACACACGCACACACGCACACACGCACACACACACACCGAATGATGCCCACTGATGCTCTTCCCCAGGTTTACAAGCTGCTGCTCCAGGGCTCCCTGCTCTCCCCCCACGGGGTCCTGCCACATCAACACAGAGGATGAAAGGCAGGGCCCACTGCAGTAAAGCAGCAAGGGTGAAACATGAAAGCGGAGGACTAACTACACACACATGGACAGGGGCTGCTGCTCGGGAACACTGGGTCTAGGTGTGACGGGGATGACTAGCCAGCCTCCATTTCCAGTAAAAACCTGGCTGGTGGTTGAACTACTCTTACTACTTAGCCTGTAGGCTCATAGCAATAAGCAGTTCCTCTTAACAGTAGGCAACAACTAATTTGAATTGTTCATATCCAGGCCTATTATGGTGAAAAGCAATGATGGGCTTAATACTTTATACTAAAAGAACAGCCTTTTCTTCAATGGTAGCTCTGAATGTACCTGAAATCCTTGTTGCACCACAAGCCTGAGTGATAACCTGATAACGGTCTTGTCAGTGGCCTATTTCCATAATGTTCCTTCCTAAGGAAAGAGGAAGCTGGAGCTAGAGAGATAAGTGGGCGCTGATTGATCATCAGTCCACACGCTTCCTATAGACTACTGCATAAAAGGCTTGTTGCCTGACTGGGTGAGGGCCTGCAGCCTAGAGGAGGCATCTGGCTCGTTCAGCCCTGATAGCCAACGACAGGCCCACACTGCAGGCTGCAGGCGGAGAGGAGCGCTGTGGCCGTGACGTCACGTAGACCCAGCGTCCGATCGCTCCATGGCGTCACCCGACACGACTACTAGGGTGTCAGCACACCGTACACACAGGCTATTTCTGGACTGAGAAGGGCCGGAAAAGGGCCCGAAGGATTGTTAACGTATTCATTTTAGATTGGAAAATGAAAGAGCGGAAAAGCAGCCTTTTAGCCCATTATAATACAAGACAGAGCGCCATGCTTCCCTGTCGACCCACTCAGCAAAAGCAGCAGAGGAAAATCCTCAAACTGAGACTCCCAGTTCTCCTCAAATCTCTACCACAGACAGCGGCTGTAAACCAACAAGGCTGTAAAGAGGATTTTCTGTCTGGACGGGCTTGATGCCATTTGGAAGAACAAAGGCAGAAAGCTGCTTGCGAAGTTAAAAAGCAGGGCAAACAAGGGCATAGTGGGAACAAGGAGAGACTTTGGAAAAGGAAAGGAGAGGCACATTGAGGAGAGGACATACAGGTCAGGGGGGATTTGGAAAAGATAGAGTGGCAACGAGGAGGAGGGCTAGAAAGCGGAAAGGCACGTTCTGTCGGCCCAGCGCAAAACACCAGACGGGGTCGACCACGGCACTTCCTGCAGAAGAAGCTCGGACTGCTGATCAAGCAGTCTGAACACACTGTGTGTGTGTGTGTGTGTGTGTGTGTGTGTGTGTGTGTGTGTGTGTGTGTGTGTGTGTGTGTGACTGAACTGGACCCCCTCCGCCCTTTCGCCCCCTTCCGTCCCAGTGCTGCTGATGGGGAAATCTGCAGAAGGAATACCAATGAGTGGAACAAAATGAAAGGAACCACAGAACACAGGTTGGCTTACTCTGTGTGTGTGTGTGTGAGTGTGTGTGTGTGAGATTACTGATTCATGCTTCAGGCAGTGGAGGTGGTTCACAGCAACGCTAACATGAGCTGTGCTCCAGGAGGGGAGTGGTGCCGTTACCACCATCAGCAGCCGACTGCTACTTTAAAGCGATGCAGACAAACAAGACCTTTGCTGCCAGCCCGGCTATCGGCAGGTCGTCCTAGGCTGTTTACAGCCAGGGTAAATCAAAGGTTAAACGCACAGAGGAAGGGGGAACCTGAGAGAGTGGAGAGATAAAGTGAAAAGACGGAAAAAGTCAGCGTAGGATTCCACATTTCCAACATAACAGGTCCGTTACGTTGAGTGCCATTAGTCACCCGTGGACATTCCAAGACAATATGTCATGTCTCGTGCACGCACGCACGCACGCACGCACACACGCACACACGCACACACACACACACACACACACACACACTTCTTC
Source organism: Galaxias rostratus (assembly GCA_036024795.1). Classification (NCBI taxonomy): domain Eukaryota; kingdom Metazoa; phylum Chordata; class Actinopteri; order Galaxiiformes; family Galaxiidae; genus Galaxias; species Galaxias rostratus. The sequence continues at coordinate 14,025 of JAVQJS010020603.1, read as the reverse complement.
TTCCTGTCTTTGGATGTTGTCACGGTGTAAGTGGTATCGTATACAATTCTTAAAAACCTCATTGGTTGTTTAGGTCACGTATACACAGGTCAGGCTGGTAAGACACACATGGCAGTCACATTCAGCATTTGAGGATCAGGAATGACAGAAGATGGGCGGGACCTTTGCCACAGCTTCCCAGTGAGAGAGGAGTAGAAAGAGTAGAAACATGTACACCTATTTAGCAATGGCATTCACAACTGTCAATCACCAAGGTCCCAATCTCAGGGAAGTAGGTAACACCCTTGTAGTTTGTGAAAGTCAGCAGTCTTTGAGTGAAACCACTCAAACTTTTACTCATTCATTTGTGGGCTACCCATCAAGTGTGCTCAAAAGTAAACAAAACTTTGTTCCAATGACATTAGGCTATACAATGTATTCATAAGAAAATAGAGTAGCTCCTAATAAGGCACTTTATTTTCCAGCTAGATAACTCAGCAAAGAACTGCTGAACAGAGCAAGTTTCCTTTTAAAAGAAGCATTACTTCTGACAATCACAATTATCTTGTGACTGACTTGCCAAAGGTCAGTGGTAGTGAAACAAAAATAAACTAAATTTGCATTTACACTGAAGGTTGGTGTAAAAAAAAAAAAAAAAGTGATGAGTGACATAATTCATAAGATGTTACTCATTTAGTCAAACACTGAATGTCACAGTTTTGCCAATTTCCAACAGGAGTGGCATGGCACATACTATTGACTGGAAATTAAATTACTTTATGGGGATCATACAATAAAGCAAAAAACATTTCTGGGATTTACATATGCCTGTCTTCAAACTAATTTGAAACACCTGTCTGACTATTATGGGAACGGTACGACAGCAATTACAACAGCTTTCCGGTCAAGTTTACAGGTGTGGATCAGCTACCACGGGTTATACGATTCAGAGTTTCAAACCGTTGCGTATCGACATATGACAACATTCCAAGCTTCCAACTCTAATCATCAAAATTATTGATTGTTAATTAATGAGGGATTTTAAACAAAATAAATCCTGGAAATTATAGCTCCTTATCGTAAAACAGAGACAACAAGCATTGGTAAACTTACGATGCACTTCCTGCCAATGTGGTTGAAAAGGCATTCATTCTCTTGCGACGTGAGCACGATCGAGCCAGTATTGGGCTGCCGCCTTTGCGACTGATGTCCACTCATATTCGACATAGCTAACGTCAGCTAATCAATACACACTTTGTGATGAAAGTAACTCCTTCTGAGGTATCCAACTGCTAAGTAAACAATCCGTGATCACCCGTGGCCTGCTGCCCACCCCTCACATCGGTGCAACTGGTTTGTTAGTTTTAGATGAAGCGTCCTGATAATCTGTCAGTATTTGGAAAAAGCACAGCGAGACCCTTGTTAGTGGGAAACGTGACAATTTTTCTGCAACGCCTTGATGAGCACGAATTCTAAAGTTTGTGTGGAACTCTGCTTTCAACCAAATTCATCTCTATCCAACATGGCAGTAGTGGGAAGAAACCAACTGCGTGAATGGAGGATGCACATTTGTGTATTGTGATTTTAAACGTTCCTTTGACATTCACATTTGCAAAAAAATTATTTTACGTATCTTTAAAATCTTTAAAAATATATGAATTTACAAAATGTATGATTATTAAACAAAATGAAGCATTTTAGGTTATCTTAGTTTTTGGTATTACCTCTACACGAAGTAATGGTAGAGTCTTAGTCAGCCCGTGGAATGTGCAGAAACAAAATAAAAGGTACAGGCTTCTAATACGTACAATGACATGAAGCACGTAATCCTCCAAATTTAGAAGTACATTGTTATTAATTTGGTTGTTTGTTAAATTAAAAAGCATTATTAGTGGCCCACGGGCCTTTGTCTAAGTTACACACATGAATTAATGTTCGTGTTCTAAATTAGCAAATTCTATGTTACCAAACTCAGATATTAGGTCTGCTCCAGTTAGCCAACTGCATGTTGCCTTAGAAGTATTTGTTTGCATAAGCTTGAGGGTTGCAATAGTTGCACGGTATGACAAATTCCATACTCAATTTATGTGTATTTATTTTTTCAATAAGTTGTGTACAGTCTATTATTCTGGGCATACATATATGGCATTTGGACCTAACTTCATGTCATGCTTTGTAATTGTCTTAGAAGATCATGCAGTGTGGTTTATTTTGATTTAAAATTGAATTATTTATGCATTTATACAAATTATAGTCTTATGAATTCCTGAAATGGCTTGATCTGTAAGTAATGCACTGCACATTTTGACAAGGTTTATCATAAAATCACGTCCTGGAAAAAACATTAATTAATTCATCCAATATCTTATCTGCTAGATTTCCCTAATGTCACACAACACTAATTATATTTGATGATGAGTTAGTTCATTGTTAGAACAGACCCTTATTGTTTTCTGAGCTTTTGTCTGATAAATTATTTAATTGGGTGACTCTAAATGAGGGAACTTCATGAGCTTGACAGCCAAAGTAGTGACAACAACATTATTGAGAACACTTTTATGATGACCACTTGGAATGTGAACAGAGCAACTAAATGCTTGCAAAGTTTTATTCAAGGCCTGCCGTTAAATCAATTGTACATTTTGCACAAGTCTTTGGGATTTAACTTTCACAAAGCTTGAGGCATTCTCTGTTCTTTGGTCTAATTTGCCTCTGTATAGCTGTAGAACCAGAAGAACCAGACAGGCAGGGAGTCTACATGGAAAATGTGCCCACTATCCACTGTTCTAAAAGAGGTTTCTCAGCACACAACACTGGCTTTCATAATGATTGAAATGTAACTATATCTAACTTGGGACCAGTTGTTTAGTGAATGCAGCTCTGTCACACAAGACAGGTTAAACATGTGTTTGTACGGTAGCATGGTTGGATTCAAGATCAAAAAGCAAAAAATTAAGTAGAGTGAGATCAATGCATTAGGAATGCCTGCATATGTCATGCCTGTGCTCAAGTTCACATCAGTCCTTTGGTGGCTGTCAGAAACAGACCTGCAGGATTACAGTTGTAATCTGTAATGATAGGAGACTGGAGAAGTCAAGCATCCAAAGAGGAGAATTAATTGTAAAGATAATCTGATAGACACCGACCATTTTTCATGCTTTCTTTAAGAGATGAGTAGCCCATGGTGTCTCTTACCGAGATAACTAGATAAAACATAGTAAAAAAAGACAAGTAAGGATGTTCGTCCCAATTTCTTTTTCATAGCAGTCCTTCAACTCCTGCAAAGCTTAACTTCAGAAAACAGATAGAATGTCATTCCTGCTAAATTGAAACCTTATTTGTTACACATTTGACCCTACAATAATATTTTGAAATTTGTAAAACCCAAACCCAAATATTTACGTAGTACTTCCATAACTGGGTTAGTTCTCAATCCTCTGTTGAAAGATTCATGGTCAACACATGGCAATGTCATCTGTTGTAAATGTCACCCTTTATGTAGATATTCAATTAGATTGGTTTCAGACAGTTTGGATGGAGGCTTTACTTGGTAAGGGTTTCACTTTACTGTGGAGGGTCCAGGTTCTTTGTTGCTAAAATAGACGTATTGATAAAGCACTAATGTCTGGCCAATGCGGCTCTTTGGAAGCATGGTATGTGTATGGCACGCGTGGCTTCTTGGTATTTTGAAGTTTGATCTAGAGGTTAGGCTTCTCAAAAATTAGGGAATACCTTTGATCTCGTTTTGTGTCAGTCTTATGTTTTCACTGTGGTTCTCCTGTGAGAATGGACGTAGAAGAAGTGGATCCTTAATCCACTGTTGCTACAACAGAAATTCTGGGTCAAATGACAGATGAATGTAATGTGGCATGACACCAACAAAATATGGCCTGGAGCTGGAATGAAGGAACTGGATAAGCGCTAGCCTGAGTAAACGATTCATCATTCTTTTACATTTCTGTGTCCAGTTATCAGCAGTTAAATATTTGTTGTATGCAATCATGTGAGGTGTGTGTGTGTGTGTTTAATGTTATTTATCAGAAGCCGAAAACGTCCACTTTAGATTGTACCACAATTCCTATGTCCTTTGCAGACAAGACAAGTGTGGTGAGGACACATGGTGCTTTGTACAGCCGTCATACCTCGTACTGAGTGACTGCTCTGCTGAACCTTTTTAAACCTTTAAGCAGTTACGCAACATTGCATTCTCCTACTCAGCCTATGCAAATATTTATGTTAAAGATGAGGCAGTGCATTATAATATAAATACAAAGAAAAACATTTAAAAAAAAAATCCTCAGCCAACATGCTACAGAGCTTTAAAATAGCCGCTGTAGTGGTGTAGGAAATTCTACATCGCAATATATTAACATACATCTTACAACAAGGGTCACCTCCTAACATGCAGCAGTGTCCAAAGAGCTTTATCATAGAACCTAATCAACCCTACCATTATGTACAGAAGGCTAGGAATCTATAGAGTAGTGGAATTGCAATCAGAGGAAGGATGTTAATATTGAATATTTGACAAAATGAGGCCCCTTCCCTTATTACAGCGCATACACACACACACACTGTGTCACACAAACACACTGCTGTTCGCAGTCAATTCCTTACATGCCAGACAGAATAAACATTTTTGGTTATTTAACCCACTAATAGAAAAAAGACAGACCAAAAAAGATATATTTATGTTATAGAAGATAAAATTGAACAGCAACAAGTTTCCCCAAATTAATGGGGGAAGAGGGTACTATAGGGTCATAATTGTAGCAAAACTATTTGCAGATACATGTGGAGAGCTCTGTATTTGTATCTCAATCTGTGTGTTGTAATCAGGTTACATAAGCAAATAAAAAACATTCGTCTGTATTTAGAATTGCAAGTGTATTGAGAGTTGTATATGTGTTGACAAATCTGTAAATGCAAGCAAAAATACTTTGACTTTTAGCCATTAATGTCCACGTACATATTTACAGATTTATCTACACATTTACCATCTATGTGCATTTACAGACTTGTCGACACATATACAACTATCAATACACTTGCAAATCTGAATACAGACGGATCTTTATGAAAAATTGCTTTGCTACAAGAATGACCCCATCGTGTTATTTGTTTGCTTTTCAGATTTCTGGTGGCCCTTAAAGGGAACAAATATATCAGTCAGGTGAACAGCATTCATAGCCACCTCAAAACCCATTTGTTTAGGCTGGCTTACTGTCCCACGTGATGCTTTTTAATGCTATATTGCAGGCTCGATGCCTTTTTAATTGTACACTATTTATTTTTATCTATTTTGTTTGTTTGTTTTTTTATTATGAGAACTGCTTTTTAAATTGCTGTACGGCGACCTAGAGTGCCCTGAAAGGCGCCTTATAAATTTAATGTATTATTATTATTATTATTGTAAAAAATGAAAATTAAAATATCACATGTATGTAAGTATTCATACTCTTTGCTGTGACACACAAAACCGAGTTCAGGTTTCCATTCTTGAGATGTTTTTACAACTTAACTGGAGTCCACCTGTTGTAAATAAAATTGATTGGACAAGATGTGGAAACGCACTCGACTGTTCAGATAAGGTCTCACAATTGACAGAAACCTGATGCTCTCTCTGACAGAGCTCAAGTGTTCCTTGGTGGAGATGGGCGACCCTTCCAGAACGACAACCATCTCTGCAGCAATCCACCAATCAGGCCTTAATGGTAGAATGGCCAGTCACTCAATCAGTAAAAGGTACATGACAGCCCGCTTGGAATTTGCCAAAAGGTACCTAAAGGACTCTCAGACCATGAGAAACAAAATACCCTGGTCGGTCAAAACCAAGATTGAACTCTTTGGCCTGAATGCCAAGCGTCTGGAGGAAACCAGGCACTGCTCATCACCTGGACAATACCATCCCTACAGTGAAGCGTGGTGGTGGTAGCATTATGCTGTGTTTTCTTTTCTTCAGTGGGAGTAACTGCTCAACTAGTCAGGATAGTCTAGGATCAAGGGAAATATGAATGCAGCAATGTTCAGAGAGATCCTTGATGAAAACCTGCTCCGGAGCACTCTAGACCTCAGACTGGAGCTAATGTTTACCTTCCAAAAGGACAACGACCCAGAGCACACAGCCAAGATTACAAAAGAGTGACTTTGGAACAAGTCTATGAGTGTCCTTGAGAGGCCCAGCTAGAGCCCAGACTAGAACCCAATTGAACATCTTTGGAGAGATCTGAAAATGGCTGTGCACCTACGCTCCCCATACAACCTAATGGAGCTTGAGACAATCTGCAAAGAGGAATGGAAGAAACAGCCCCAAAACAGGTTTGCCAAACTTGTAGCATCATACTCAAGAAGACTTGAGGTAGTAGTTGTTGCAAAAGGCGCTTCAACAAAGTATTGAGTAAAAGGTGTGAATACTCGAGTACAAGTGTTTTTTTTTATATAATACATTTGCAAACAAAAATTAAAAAAACGTTCACTTTGTCATTACGTAGTATTGTGTGTAGAATGTTGAGATTTTTTTTACTCAATCCATTTCAGAATTAGGGTGCAACATAATAAAATGTGGAAAACGAGAAGGGGTATGAATACTTTTCTGATGCACTGTATATATACCTAGGAAGTATAACAGATTAGAGAACACACACACACACATATCAGTCTAAATGCTATAAAGGACTTTGAATAATTGTCTATCAAATGTCAAATTTTACGTTACATTGTCTTCTCTTTTTGATATATAAAACCAACCTCCGGGTAGGAACTCCATAATGAGGTACAGGTTCCTTTTGTCTTGAAAGCTGTAGAACATCTTGACTACCCAAGCTCCATCTGCCTCTACCAGAATGTCCCTCTCTGCTCGAATGTGAGCCACCTAAATGCGGATAAAAAATTATTGAAATAAGCAGACGAACTGATGCCTGGTAAAATATATAATTTCAACAAGACATCAAGAGCCATTCCTGCTCCTTTTCCAACATGTCTGCCTTCCTCAGGATCTTCATTGCATAGATGTGTCCAGTGTCTTTCTTCTGCACCAAACGCACCTACAAAGTAGACCAGATTTGTGAACATTTTGGCTTGGATTGCTTGTTTTTCTTAAAGCTCACTTATTTTAAAAATCACTTCTGATGCAAGGAATAAGGGTATAATGTTAGGATCATTGTTTATGAAAGTCACAAATGTTAGGTTTCTTCACCTCTCCAAAGGCACCTCTGCCTATGACTTTAAGGGACTCAAAGTCATCAAGGCCCAGTCGAGTCCTCTTCAGTCGCAAAAACTCTGTCTCCTTACGTGCGTGCTGCGAACGCCGCATGACCTTCTGCAAAGAGGAGCATTTGATCTATCTGGTTGAACATGGTGGAAGGGGGTTCATGGAACAAACACATTGAACAGCACACACATGCACAATCATGTGATGGTCATTAGCCAACTACTTTAGGTAATTCATCACAAAACTATTTCCTGCTTGCTGACCAAATTTGTACCTCCTCATCCGGCAGGCCCTCTTCATCCATAACCTTCTCCAGCTTCCTTTGTCTGAAAACATGGACATGGGATAAAATGGTAACATTACTCTTATTTCCCTTCAGTTACAGTCAAACGCAAAAACCTGAAGTTACCAGTTTGCTGCTAACCAGCTGGCTTTGACTGCTGGTTTTATTGATGCACTTAGACACACCAACACAATAACGCCGACCTGTTTTTTTTTTTTGAGTGTTTTCGGCTAAATGTAAGGTTCGCTGCAGTTACTTATCCTAAAAGATTTTCATTCACTCTGACATCTCTGTAAGATTTGATCTTAAATTTGACCAACATTTTTTATGAAGGAAAGCTTTGATTTAATGTTTTCCTGGCAAGTACCTGGTAAACGTTATCTAACATTAGGACTTACCTCATCTCCCGCTCCTCATGCTGTGTTAGCAGAGTACTGTAGAAGTTCTCCAGTGTCAGCTTTGCCACGGTCACCCTTTCTCGGGTGTGGTTGCTCATCGGAAGGGTAGCTTCCGTCCCTCCCGTCATGGCCATATTATCCTTGGGTTCAAAACACAAAATGCATTTTGCATCACCCATATTTTTTTGCCACATTATTATTTTAAGAATAATAAATAACATTTTGTCCTGTTTGAACCAAGCGTTGTTGGACATTTCCTGGCTCAATAAAAACTCGAGTTACACAAGAATTATAAAAGAGTTTAACATAAAAATAAACAGAAAAGTAAGTCACTTGATGAATCCCCTAGTTTCAAAACCGACATGTGAAATCTAGCAGAGAAAACCTATCCTTCCCTTGTTAAGCAATCTCCAAAATACAACCTCTCCCTAAAGGATGAGTGACCTTATGTATTACATTTATATTAATGGTTGTTTTGATAGTAGTATATTCACTATGTATTTCATGGACTCCTGAAAGGGATGCATTTATCTGAGGACCTTTATTGAGCAGATTACACATGCATATGCTACAAAACAATTAGCCCCACAGACTCATACTGATTCAAATTATTGAATGTTATTTAATTTATTCAAATTGTGTAACAAAGATTTCAGCTTTCTTCATCTTGAAAACAGGTGGCAGTTATAGAAATTGGTCTTATGCCTGTAAGTAATAAAAAAGGGAAAACTTTGTAAAGAAACAGTGTGCTTCACCTGCGCAGTAAATATGAAAAACCAACACCACACGATGAATAGACCGAGTCACAACACCAAAACCTGGAATGATTCCACAGCTACAGAATACATACTCTTGTTTAATAAATAAAATATGTAACTACAGTCTTTCCACATTTCCCATGAATATTTAAATTCTCTTATTTTCAAAGACTTCTGCCATGCTAAAATAAATAAATAAATAACACATGGTGTTTACACCGAACAATAACTATACTAAACATCTAAATGTAGGTTTAAATGTTAGGCCTATTGAAAATCTATGCTTAACAACTTTTTTTAAAACAAAGTGTAAGATTTTAGGTCACGTTGTTTTTTTTTAGAGTCACCATAATCCATATACTCAGGGGGACATGTATCTGAGTACAAGTCAGTTGCCTATTTGCAGCAGTTTAATATTTGGTTTTGGTTGGTTCCTAGTAATACCAGTCTCCTATTCTGAAGCATGATCTAGTAGACCCAATAAAAGCCTCAATACATGGCTTCCCTCAACAATGTACCAAAGGTAAACATAACCCTGTTGCTGTATGTCACATACTTCAAGAATTTTTGCACCACTTACAAAAAAAAGTCAATATCCCAGAAATGTTATAATGTTATAATCTGAGTAACGTAAAATTGTCTTTAGAGCAGATGAACGAAAAGTGCTTTGCATAAAATTGCATTGCCAGATCCATAACTGCAATACCCGACACAAACAATACCCCTGGGTGTATCTATTTATGACCATGATTAGGCAGATAGGCTGAACTGTATACCACGAAAATGTTATCAACGCGCCCACATGATCAACCAATCAGATAGAATTAGAAATAATTAGAAAAATATATAAAAAAATAAGGACGATTGGCCAAGCCACTAAAAAACTAAGATGAGGTGATTTTTAAAGCTGGTAGTACTAGTAAAGACCAGTGTGTGACTTTGCTAATAAGCCCCGCCAGGGAAGTTGAGGGTGGAGATACAACAGACCTTTCAAAACAGATGTTTCGTTTATAAAATGAGAATAACGTAGGCCTGACCTTTGAATTGAGTGCTTGAAATGTTAAATTACCCAAGAATCAGTCTCAGCCTTTGACAGTCAAGGTCATCGCTACGTATTTAGGCTACAAATAGTGGCGCTGGTTAATTCTGGGGGCGCACATGTAAACGGAATTCACGACGTAGGTAGGAAGGATGAGACGGCTGGCTTTTTCTCCTGAAGTCTAACTGCGTCGTTTTCTATTCATTTGTGGTAATTACAGTTGTACAAGCCATTTACTTTTTGTATTAGTCTAGAACGGCACGAGGATGCGCTTGTTGTTGCTCGGGAGAACGGTGACACAATGCAATTTCCGATGGGTAACATGTTTTTCTACATCTCATCACCATATATTTGACAAGCAAGATCATTTTTAGCTTACCTCCGCGTTCTGCTCCAGAGTCAGTCTGTGGCTGGCTTCCAGCCGTCTCCAAATATAAGAGAATGGGCTTTATTTTCTTTCCCTAATATTTGGCTGCAATTTGGGACTGGAGAATCCCGTTAGCTCACGTTGGCTACTCGACAAGACATACAACCATAAAGAGAATGAATGACAAAGGTCGATACAAAGTAAAGACAAACTACCGTTTGGTTCACAAAACAAACGCACAAAATCTTATTAGCATTGGATCCATCATACATTTTCTTTCAACCTCATAGAACCAGCCTTGTCTTATCTGACGATGTTTCCTGCGCTAGATGCACTTGCGCAGAGCAAATGTCAAACGGGAGTCCGTGACGGTGTTCCAGCCAGTCTAAAACGCAGATGAAAATGCATACCAATAATACGTTGAATAGCTAATTACGTTTTAAATCAACACATGGCAACACACTGGCCATTCGATCGGATGTTTGCCTACCTGATCATTGAATTTGCCTGCTGTCTTTAAAGTTGCTAGAGGTAATTTATCTGCATGAGGTGATTTTAGCGACCCCTGTTGTTTGCTTGGTGTAATTATTTTTTCCATTATATTGGCAAATAACACTGTAGAATAACAATGTAGAATGCTTGGCTGAATCCGAATTGTCCAATAAAGTATTTACTAATTACTTTAATTGTGTAATTTTGTGTAATAATGTTAAGGATAGGTGTGAAGGAAAATTCATAAGGACTTAGCTTAAGAAATCAGACTACACGAACACTAGGCTACGTAATAATGCGACGGTGGTTTTCCGTAGGAGAAACTACCATGTCTCAAAGACGAATTAGGGCCTTCAAAAAGTGCATCTTAGAAACTTAAACTGTGTGTTTCACCGTGTTGTTAAAAAGACATTTAAATTAAATATTATTGTCGCTCAATCGTTACATTATTGCAAGTCAGACAAATTTATCTTGCATAGTTACATGATTCTTAAGTTTATAATATGTTGACATTTGAACACATGAGTATATTGGCAAGACAAGGCTTTACATAAGATTGAAAAATGCTTGATAAACCACAAGGCTATACGATCTGCGTCCATTATCGGTCATATAGATCAACTTGACGGCTCAAAAGTGTATCCTTTAAATATTGCTGCCATAAAAAATTGTGAGGAAGCATTTGCTTCTCTCCTTTCGTAAACTATGGTGCCGTGTATCCTATAATAGAGTGACATGGCTCACTCTGATACTTACTGATCTTTTCAGTTAGGAACCTTCCTAAGCAAACTAAAGAATTGGGATGTAGCCCTTGCTCTCAGCATATCGTTGGCATAATCAACTCCTAATATGGTATTACTTCCTAATTTGTGACGCCCATCCATGTGCCATGATGCAATTTGTCACCGTTTTGAGGAGATCATGCTTGGTGATTGACACAATTTGTATCAAATATTGAGAATGAGGACTGATTACAAAGTGCCATCACAAAACTATTGAGAATCCATCCATCATCCTCCACTTATCCTGGGCGGTGTTGATAATTAATCAATTCATAAAAAGTTGCTTGTGGTGGCTTTAAGACTGGTGAAATATGTTTGATTCCCTATGTCAAGTTGTTCCCAACCCCACACACTTGCCAAAAGAGCCTGTTAAATGTGTTCATGCATTTTCATCTACATGAAGGATATTCAAAACAACTAAGCCCATTCAAAACAATAGGAGACATGCTATACAAGCGACAGACCCTGCATCTTAGAAAAGTAAAGCATGGAACCAAACAGGAATCATAATGTTAGTAAGTTGTGTAATTAAAAGGCTCATGTTATTGTCAACAGGAGTATTAATACATTTGAAATCATTTGCCCCGTTTGTAGGAAAAAGGCTGTGTTTGTTTGTTTTTTTGAGCACATCTTGTTACCCTATCTATCCATCCATCCATTACCAGAACCGCTTATCCTATGCAGGGTCACGGGGGGGGGGGGGCTGGAGCCAATCCCTTCTTACTGTGAGGCAACAATGCTAACCACTGCGCCATCATGCTGCCCGTTACCCCCATCTAACCAGATTAATGGATTAGTTACTTTGTGAACGATAGCATGGCTGGACAGGCGTTTCTTTCTCTTACAGATCAGACAGTTGATACAGCAGGAACGGATGTGTGCAAAGGGTATAGACAGGAGTGCACAGTTAATAGAGGACAGAACTAGCATCAAAGTGAGTTGTGTAACAAATTGGCAGTCCACTAAAGACAAATGCATTAACTTGAACTCATCTAGGAAGGTAATGTAGACATACATACAAAAATGGACAGAAAATGTCTTCAATGAGCCTATAAAACTATTTCAAATGAAAATTCCAAACCTACAATAAGTCACATTGCTGGCTGCTAGGATTGAAAGGTTTCATGCAAATATTTCCAACTTTTTCAATTAATTCAGTAGCCTGCAGAACTAAAACCAATTAATTCTATAAAACAGTGTAACCACAATAATTTTGTGTAGGAGCTATGGATGTATTCTGGATTTATTTGAATTTCAATCATGCAGTTTTGGTTGCTATTCAGAAGTCTACAACAGGCAAAATTCTTAATCAAATATGACAAATTGTGTACAAATCCCATAACTTATGTTACCATACATAGTGACTCAAGTCCCAGTTGTTAGTTTCTAAAGTTCTTGAGACACTGTGTTTTTGTAGGCTTTTTAGGCAGTCCGGTGGTGTTTGAAAATAATTGGTTTGAGGGGAAATAGGTAATCAGTCTTTATGTCTGGCATGGGGTCAGGATTGGGTCGGTGAGGGTTGGCTAGGTGCGCCACTGCGTGTACGAAGTTGAGACTGAGCTATGTCAGCCAGAGCGCTTTGAATCTTCTCTAGAAGCATGTCCCCACGGTATACCACCTCCTCTAGACGAGCTGCAGCGTCATGGTTCTCCTCTTCCAGTTGCCGTAAGCTAGCTGCCTGTGAACAATTTGTAATACTTCAATAACTTTGATCCAATGCTACAACTATGAAATTTGGATGATCAATCTGATATATATTTCTATAAACAATTGTACAGTATGTCCTAGAAGAAGATAAATTTTTTTTGGAGGTACAAGAAAGATACACGTTCTTACTTGAAGAGCAGCAGTTGACTCTTCACTAGGCAGAGAGTCAATGAGCACATCCACATCTTTAGCTGTACGGGCAATTAGTGCAGCAAATAACTGGGCATACTCTGAAAACCATAAAATAACAATAACAAATAATACCATGTTGAAATATTACACCTTTATATTTTTTGTAGAACATTGGTGACAATATGGAATTTAGATCAGATTGAATTGACAACACAACCATTAAGAAGTAGCTTACAATTGTTAGTTTGAAGACCCATGCGCAATATTTGTTGTCAGATGAACTCTATAAATGTTCAAAAGACAAACATAGGCTAAGTGACAAAGCCAAATTATGAAGATTCTAAGATAAAGACAATACTCACTCTCCCTGGGCAAAATGTACTTCAACATCTACTTAAGAGACAAGGTTTGGTTGACTGCACTTGTAGCCAGCAATTTCTTTATCAATTCTTGTTTAGCGTCACATATGCAGCCAATACATTATAAATAGTAATATAGTTTGTCTGTCACTATCAATTCTGTATGTTTAAGCTTTATATTTAGAAAATTGTCCAAACAATTAATACTAGGGTTAAGGTTTAAAATGTCTTCAAACTTAATTTGATGTCTCATACCCATCTCTAAAGAGGTAATAGCCTTAAGTAGTATAAAATAAAATTCATATTGAAGTTAAACCAACATTTGTCAAATTTTCTTCCTTTTAGGAAGTATCTAAGCTTTTAGAACTTTATACTCATTTCGCCTCAAATCATTTGCCTCAGTCTGTTTATTTTCAAAGGTGAGACTTTACTGCCTAAATCATTGTTTTATTGTATAGTTTTCTTAACTTTGGTGAGGCAAATAAACAAGTTGTCAATCTGAACTAGGGATGTTTATTC
>JAVQJS010020586.1:0-17192 GCA_036024795.1 Galaxias rostratus | reverse complement strand
GACCAACAGCCCGGATGAAAGCCTCGCCACCTTTGATGTTATGACAAGTGCTGAGGAGTGTTTCTCACTGTTGATTTTCTTTGTGTGTGTGCGTGTGTGTGTGTGTGTGTGGGGGGGGGGGGGGGGGGGGGGGTTAAATCAAAGCACGTTCCAAGGCCCTGGTTAATTCTAGCCCTTGTTGAAAATTGTATCATTAGCATCCTATATGTTTGGATGCTAATGAATCATTGATGTGAAAGCCAGAATGGAACAAAGAGACCTGCTCTCCTGTTTGCATCATTGCGTTGGCCTCCTGAATAATTTAGAATTGATTTTAAGTTGTTATCAGTTACTTTGAATCCATGACATGGTCTCTATGTGAGCGCCTATACCTTGGAGTAGTCAACTAAAAGAATGTCTTTCTAATTTTTTTCTTATGGAAAAAATATTTACCGTTCAATCATGCTTTTACTTGCTAATTTGTTGATTTTAAATTGAAATAATTTTTGACCAGACGATTTTTTTGAATTTTCCCACATGACATTTCTGGTTAGTATAGAAATGTGTTATATTTAATGTAAAGTGGCATACAGTAGCAGCTTATTCATAGACATTGCGAGTAACATATAAAAGTTAGCCTGTGTGTTGTTTGTGTCCATGTGACGTTTTCTGTGTTGTAAGTATTAACCCTGCAGGGGTTCTGTGTGTGTTTGTTTACTTACAGTACCCGCCAATGCCATCTCCTGCTGGACGTGTTCAATTCCACGGAGCACGAGCTCACTGTCAGCGCCAACAACAACCAGGACCTGGTGCTTCACGCCAGCGAGTGTCAGAGGTGAGGCCCACCGAGCCGCCCTTCACCCCACCTCCCCGTGTCTCTCCAAGACCTGGGCCCAGGGCTTCGGTCCTGGCCTGTTTCCGACCCACAGCCTCAGGGTGGGACATTGCAGAGAGAGAGAGGGTTGGAGGCCACTGTAAGAAATGCCACACAACTCAGCATTCTGAGGAGAACGGGTAGGAGGAGTTGCTACATTAGCATCAGTGTGCTTCATGTCTGATTGGAAGATAAGCTCGGCTAGCGCCGCGTCTGTCTTCCTGTAGCCGCGGCAACGACCCCCGAGTTTCCCAATGAATTGGGTTTAAACGAACACATGTTTGAGAGTTGCGTACCCTAAGCCATGTCTCAACAGGATTATTTTCTCTCTCCTCCCCCATGCTTTGCCTTATCGCTCGCTCTGCCACACGCTGAACCTAGTCCTTGTTGCTCGCCTGTTGCTCGTCTGAATAAAAAAAACAACAAGCAAATTAGGATTCCTGTCAGCGGCTATCCGGGCAGAGTGTCCTTTATGGCGAGTGGGGGTGTGTTGTGAGTCACACGGCCCTCCCTTACTCAGCCTAGGAAAGGACTTCCTGGAGCGGGGGCCTCTGAGCAGCCCCAGCCAAGCAGCTCAGTGCACCCAAATGGCCTTAATCTCTCCGCTGCAGCCACCGCGTTCTCCGGCAAACAACAGCCCGATAACGGCTCGGCACAGTTTCACCACATCCACGTCAAATCATAGTCTTTGTTTGTTGACTTCCCAACCACTCCTGCTCACACTTCCAAGGAAATCTGATGTACCGCGTGATGGAGTTTGGGAATGTTCTTTCCTCGTAAGACGCTCCGTAGGGGCTGGTGAATTTATCAGGAGCGAGCTCCGGAGTAGCTTTAACCAGCCATTTAAGATGCTGTGACACACGCGTGCTGTCTGGAGCATGAAAGATGTGCAATGTGTAAGCATTTCCACATCCCTTTCAACTGTAGCACGACTCTGTATATAGTCTGGAAGGACTGTGTTCTACTAATGTGGATCTGTCTGAGACGAACGTCGGCGTGCCGGGGAGAGAATTGAGACCACGCTCACCCTCTGCTCATGCGTACGCGCTAAAGGCAAACAGCCTTGTTTTCCATCTGACCTTTTTTGGTTTTGCTTATCATTTTGTTGACTCAACCGTCTTCTCACCGGATCACGCCATCACACGTCGCGCACGCACACGCGCCCGCAGCGTGGTTGACACGGCTCGTGCGGCGACACCTCCGTCTGCCGAAACATATTGGGCCTGTCACTCCCACCGCGCCTCACTCGCCGTCAGGCCGCGCCGTTGCTTCCCGTTCCTCCCGTGTCCCATGGTGTCTACAGGTGTCAGGTGGGGGATGTCGTTTGGGGCCTTCGGCTTCAGAGGGTCCTGGTGCTGAGGTTCCCGTCCGTGGCTGCGTGGCGCTCTTCTCGCAGCGAGACGTCCTTGGCAAACAAAGCGGCTTTTCAGTTGATGCCATCAAACGTATGGGAGTTGGTAAGACACCCATAGCAGGAGGAGCGTTTGTCACAGACGCAGGTAATGGGCGTCAATGGCACTGCTTTCATTATGGATCATTAGCGTTAGCGTCCTCATTGACTTTCAATAAGAGCAGCAACAGAGCGTAGACCTTTTCCCTGTTTGTCTCTGTGCCTGTGCTCGCCCAAAGCCTGGGAGATGGACCGAGAGAGAGAGAGAGAGAGACAGAGAGGTCTGGTGGCTTTCATCATCTCTTATCATTCAAGAGGTGTCTCACGCAAGGTCTTTACCCGCTCCTTCTTGTTCATTACCGGCTCCAGTAAAAAGTGTGGCGGATCACACCGGGAATGGGCTCCTCTGATGTTAGGAAGCCATTGTGTGCTCCCAGAGGCCTCGGTCAGACTCCTCAATGAGACGGGCCTATGGAGTCTCTATATCAGCTGTCCTCAGAGCAGGCTCCCCAACCGGATGCCTGTTTAATGTAAGAATGAGATATCCCCACCACGGCACATTTCATATCATTACTATTAGCTTAGTCAAATGTATTTAGATATTCAATTCTAATAAGAGAATATTTCATTATAAAACACTTACTTTACTTGACAGTGAATTACGGGATCAGAGTGAAACAATAGTAGGGGATATACATTTTTGCAAAAAATGGTATAAGCAATAGTGTCTGAAAATACAGGGACGTCTGTTCGTCTGAAAGCAGCACTGTTCAAACTTTCTCATAAACTCTCAAGCTATTGCAAAACAAATAGTTCAACGATACAGCGATGCCTCCAAATTCTCCTTCTGCCTCACACTCTCCATCCCACCCTATTAAAGACTGATATTTTACAGAGTGTGGATCCACAGAATTGGCTATGAAGGCTATTCCGCAGCATGACGTTGCGCCACACCAGAGCTATTTGCGATCAGTGTCGAACGCCAGGGGCCTTTCACGTCGGGCCCAAGATAGCCCGGGTCACATCCTTCCCAGCGAACGTCTCCGGGCCCGTCCTGTCAGAAGGACACTGGGAGCGGATGGTGAGCCGGGGCCTGGTCGGGCAGGCTGGGCCTGACGTGCCCCGCTGCGAGAGCGATGCTTCAACTGTCGCTCACAGTCTGACAGACATAAAGCCTGAGCCTCCCCGAGGAACCCCGCGGTCTCCTCACATCAGCTGTGGAGAATACGATGACAAGGCCTATAGCCGTGCGTGCATGAGTGCGTGCGTGTGTTTATATGAGAGAGAGAGAGAGAGAGAGATAAAGAGGGGGGTGGTGGGGTCTCTCTTTCATCTCCGCCAGTCTGTGTCCTTCCTGCACTCCCTCAGCACTCATGCAACAATGCCCTGCTATTTCATCAATGGCCAAGAGACTCTTACTCACTCTCTGCGTATTTCAGCCCTATTTGCTCGAGGGCCCCCCCCCCCCCCCCGCCCCTCCGTCTTAACACTGCTCAGGATTCACTATGGGAGGCTTTGCTGAAAGTTAAATGTGCGGCTGCTTAAACACAGCAGTACCATTGGCGAACGGGCAACACAGCCGCATGGCATCACGCTAGCGCCTCTCCCACAATCTGCAGTCCCCACGGCTCCAGCACACTCTCCACACCAGCGTGCGGTCACTTCATCCTGGTGGAGCTTCGCCATCCCTCCGTCCTCCCCCACCGAGGTCACTCAATGATTACCTGGGGGGGGGCCGGCAGCGAGCGCTCTCAGGCTGGCGCTCTGCGTCAGCACCACAGCTGTGTCTCCCAGGGGGAGCTGGAGAGGGTCCTGTCACAGCGTCAGCAGGCCCTTCAATGATACCACCTCCGGTGGGCCGCACAGTTTGCCTGCACTGGAGCCCTTCTTTGTTTTAACCCGTGACGCTGTTTACACATGCCTGTTGGCTTTGTGGACGGGCATGTCACGTGTGTGTGTGTGTGTGTGTGTGTGTGTGTGTGTGTGTGTGTGTGTGTGTGTGTGTGTGTGTGTGTGTGTGTGTGTGTTTGTGTGTGTGTGTGCATGCGTCTGCCCCTTTCAAAGTTGGTACTGTCTGCAGTTCCCTAAATCGAACTACATAAAACATATTTGTAAAACAACAAAATGGTTTGTCTCAGAGAGGCTACATTTTAAGTGGCTCAGCACGCGTACAACACAGACCACTTTTAATTTTTGACAAACCGACCTGGCACAAAGCGAACAGCAGGGAAGCCCACATGGCTTCACAGCCCAGTGAATCCGAGACAGATGACAGGAGGGGGGTAAAGGAAGGGAGGTTGATTCTGGTCTGTTTTGTGCTGCACCTCACACCACATCCTGTTCCCTAAGAGACAACGACGCACGCATTACTCTAAATCACACTCATACAGTAGTCTATCACAAAAAAAGATTCTTGCTGGAGAAAAAAGTGTATTTATAAAAAAAACTGTATGGAACTTATCCTGGATTCCCTTGTGTGACTTAAAGAGAGCTTTGAAGAAAGCAACACCAAGGTGTTTGCTCGATGTCTCTCTGCGCATTGTCCCTTCTGTGTGCGTGGGGTGTTCATTGCAGGCACTCGAGTGAGGGATTTATTGTTTTGTCTGCGTGCAGTGACACGGACGTCCACACGGTGGGGTCTCTGCTTAAGCTGTACCTGAGGGAGCTGCCTGAGCCTGTGGTGCCCTGGACGCAGTACCAAGACTTCCTGGACTGCAGCCAACAGCTGAACCCCAGCAACGCAGCGGTGGGGCCACCTTTATGAGTCGCTAATGCACTGGCTCAGTAAAAGTTCTGTGTTTGTCAACGAGTACGTGGGCAGGTTTGAGTCTTGAAATAACATGACGTTTGTTCAGGGTCGAGAAAATCTGGAGAAGCAGATTGCCATGCTGCCAAGAGCCAACTACAACCTTCTAAGCTACACCTGCAGGTACAAACATTTATTGTTTGCAAGCTCATTGCGTGCCTGGAGGATATGACGGTCGGCTGTTACGCTCAGCGTCTCCAAGTACATCAGCCATGTACATCTCTTGAACAAAGAGCTGGGTGTCCCATTGTGTTCCACAGGTTCTTACACGAGGTGCAGCTCCACTCCCAGGTGAACAAGATGAGTGTGGAGAACCTGGCCACGGTCATGGGGATCAACCTGCTCAAGCCCCAGATCGAAGACCCCCATACTATGATGAAGGGTGGGAGGCCTTTGGCCGTCGCTCTCCCCGCTATTTTGAATCAGAAACATGCGCCTTGATTCGAATGTCAAAGCCCCAAACATAATTGCCTCAAATTACAGGCGCAAAGCGCTCAAAGTGACACAGTGTCGTCCTGTCTGTGTGTACCCCCTCTGGTCTCCCCCACAGCGACTCCATGCATCCAGAAGCTGATGACCGTGCTGATCAAAGAGAACGAAACCCTGTTCCCCCCTTCCAAGGATGTCGCACCCTCCCCGCCGAGCAAGAAGACAGACAGCAAAAGCAACGCGCCCCGCAGCTTTGTCGGCTGGGAGTCTACCGAGGTAACAGCATCCAAGGGCCATGAAAGATTGAGCGTTAAGTGACTAGAATATTTTTGGCATACTGTTCACACAGTAGACAGGTAGAAAGCATCCCGTGTTATTCACCAATGCATTCATCACACTCAAATGAAAGCCATCTCGCTATCGAATCAATCCCTTGTCACGTACTGTATTTGCCGGTGTATAACCTGATTCCTGGTCTTCCATGTGTCAGCTGGGTGACGCCTCTCTGTCCGAGTCACCGGAGGAGGAGGAGAACGGCGACACACTGGCTCCTCTGAATGACTCCCCGTCGCCCTCCTCTCCTCCGGAGCAGGACCCCTGGTCCGGCAGCCCCCGCAAGCGCACCCAGACCCTGCCCACCTTCAACTGCCCCACTCTGGGCATGGCGAGCAAAGTGGAGGCCCTGAACCGATGGAGCCGCATCCACGAGGACAGTGAGGAGAGCGGGGCCACCCTGTCCGAGGACATTTTCAAAATCTTGGACCTCCAGCGGTCGTCGTTGTTCGGGAGTCCGTTGAAGAGCGCCAAGGACGACGAAGGCAAGGACACGGAGAGGAGAGGAAGTGACGTCACGGCAGAGAGTAGCGACGGCTCTGGAATAAGCCCCCAGCCCTCTCCCAACCTGGCGTGGACGCCCGAATCCAACGCACCCATTCTCCCAAGGGTTGTTTTAAGTACCCCTCTGAACAACCACCTGCCTGAGGGTTACTCTGAGCAACTCCTTGACAGGTCAGTACAGAGACAAACTGTGCCGGTCACAAATCACAACGCCTTCAATGACATATTATCCTTTATATTATTCAACTTATTGTCAAAGCTCTTGCATACTTTTAACACTCACTTTCCCTTGCTCTTTTGCAGCTTGCAGCAGAAGAACAGAGAGCTGGGAGCCACGGTGGCAGAGCTGCGGTGTGCTCTGGAAGCAGAGCGCGCCCGCGTGGCGGCCTTGGAGACCCGCCTGAGCAACGCCGAACACAGCCGGACTGAGGCCGAGAGACGCAACCTAGAGCTGGACAAAGAGATCAAGGAGATCCTCAGCAGACAACCACAAGCACCAACTTAGAACAGAGCTTAGAACTGTTAGCTAGGCTACGAGGAGGATCTACAACGGAGTGATGTTTGGAGACCAGCCCATCAAAGGAGTTTTACATAAAACATCTTGTAGGCTAAGTGTAAAGTATATCTCGATGGACTTTTTCAAAACATCTCCATCAATATAGGTGAGAGTCTGGACACTTTTGTAGCAAATAATAATTTTGCTAGCAAATGTAATGGCCCCACATGGGTAGTCTGGGAAAAATCAATGAAGTATATTGGCTCGTTAGTATTTAGCGCTGGTACTGCACATTATTTTGCACAGTCGATAATATAGTACGGTTGCATGAACAACTGACTTTATTGTTTTGATTGTGTATTTGTCAGATACCGTTCTGTAACACACAGTATGTTGCACAATGTTTCACTTCACCACGGTGCCTACAATGTTGTGGTCGCGTTTTTTGTTGAAGTAAACCTACATATTGTCAATCAAACCCTCTACAGGGGGTTACTTATTGCGTGACTGACTAGTAAATCAAACTGGTTAATAATGTGAATGCACTCTCGACAGCGAATAAACAGTTTTGGATTTGTTTGCTAAAATAAAATCAAAACATGTGACATTTTAAAATCCTTATTATGATGTACCTACCTCAGGATTTACGTATTTACTTGTTTGAAAGATAAAAATATTCCCTATTCATATAATAATGCTGTATATACCAGAATAAATCATGGACCATGATTGTTTACGTATGTTCACACCCTAAAAGATATGTGTTCTTGCAAACCACACAGAAATGTTGTTGCCGTAGTGACAACTAGTGATAATCCTAAAAAAGTTGAGTAAACAAAGAAAAGCATTTGACGTCATTCGACAGCAAAGGTCAGTAAGAAAGAGCTGCTTAGTCGTCCTCGGTACTTGAACAACAGGCAGAGTGGCTATTGTGTTTTCCTCTGTCTGTCTCACTCTGTGTGTATGTGTTTGTGTGTGTGTGTGTGTGTGTGTTTGTGTGTGTGTGTGTGGTGTGTGTATGGAACGGCAAGAACTGTGATAACAGTGGCAAAACTCCCTTGAGAGGATGGTAGGGACTCTGAGAGTCCGCAGATGGACTTGCGTAAGCAGAGGCACGAAAGATAACCAGCATGCCTGTCAACCGTCAACCTGGCCCCCGACTGACGGCCAGCGGAAAGGCCCCCCCCCCCCCGCCCCCCTCTCCCGCCAGGTCTCTGGCACGTCACTATCAGCAGTGTATCTACGGGGTCAGCCACAGGAGCTCAGGAATCTGGAACGGCGGAGTGCCATTGCACAGGCGAAGGGAAGGACTACTAGAGATAGAGTGCAGTTGGAAAGGAGGACAGAAAAGAGAGAGAGGGTGTGTGTGTGTGTGTGTTGCCCACCCCCCCCCCCCCCCTTTACGCGCTCAGGATGCAATAACTCGGTATGTCGACGTCAAGGAATCCCGTCGCGCGTCGTCCAGGTTCCATCCCCTCGGCCACCTTTGACTCCGCGCTGTCCATGTAATCACGGAGGAATGCACGCAGGCATGTCTGCCCTGACAAACGCATCTCCCTATCACCATTCCTGGCCATGGAATTTTGCTGCCCAGACGTACGGACCGTCCGTACCATCGTCGTAGGGCCAGCCGGAGCCATTACACACAGTACCCTCAGTGCATTCATGCAGGTTTCCAACGGGCTGACCTTTGGAAACACCCTAAGGTTAAGAGGGTCATTGGTACATTGGTAATGCTCACCAAAATAGGCAGGGCACTTATTGAGGGACGTATTGTGAGGCCTTTAAGATGTTAATGGGGAAAGGTTTGTCATGATGTCTCAAGCTCAAATGTAGCACACAAACTTGTTCTGGAAGCTCATTTGACATAAAAAAAACAAACAAACAAAAAAACGTCTCCTTCCAGAGGCCTACTATTGGTTCAATTGGAATAGAAAGACATCAAACTAAAATATCTATATTTCAAAAAAGTATATTACCCTTGCAAGAAAATGTCCTCTGCGCAAGCTTTACAATGGCACGGAAACAGCGTGGACAGAGTATCTGTCACATCTTTCCATTAAGCCTCACAGCTCATTGCATTTCAATTTCACTGAGAGGGGGCCCTGTCCAACAGACATATCCTGTCAGATTCAGGGACCTCGGGAGAAAGCTCACCAAATTTCAGCGCACAATGGTCAATGGGGCCTGTAGAACGGCATGCAGAGCTCCACCATTTACAAAACAAATAAACAAATGACTAACATCAAGCCCTACGGCACCCACCCAAACAAAATAGCGCTTCCACAAGGAAGAGGCTACAGGACGATGTTTACAAAGTCCTCATTAAGGAAGTTGTCAGATAACACACTCACTTACGCCAACAGACACACACAGGCACGCACACACGCGGACACTTTCTCTATCACACTCTCACTCGCTCTCACAAGACTGGAACCCTGTAAGCACAGAGCAATGCAGGGCTTACCATGTCACAGATAAGGGACAGTGAGAAACAAGAGTACAAACAAGGAGGGGAAGACACAGTCGAGAGAGAGAGAGACCAGGAGGAGAGACGCAGTAGAGACCACTCTGTGGGACTAGGAGCCCTGGCCACCCGCTTTCAGGAAGTGCTTCTCCTGAGGAAAGGACATCAAATGGTGGGCAAGAGGATAAAGAGGGCGAGATGTGGAAAGAGAGCCGCTTATCTCGGCAGCGAGCCACACACAGTGCTAGGAACACACACAGCTACAGAGGAATCCTCTCTGGTCAACACCCGGGGTCAACACTACCACTGAACCAGTGAGGAGTCAGACGGATTACTCTCTCTCTCTCTCTCTCTTTGTCCAGTGCTAAGATCAAATTCACAGCCCCACCTTTGGATATCAATCATTTTAGCGATTTTTCTTTTTGGGGCCTAGAGAGTAAGAGAATTGTGTGTAATAGTGGCAACGATCACATCTCTTTGGATTGCCCCCGTGGATGGACGACAGAGCACAACAGCATCTCCTTTCCATGGCGGATATTGGCATCCGTAGACTGGGGGATTTGTCTTTCACCTACACCCTCTTCTTTCTGATCCCCTCCCTACTCCTCCAGGGGCCGCTCTCCGGGCAGAGCAGCCCCATTTCCCTCACCCCCGAGAGGCAGCGCCCGGTGCCTGGACGGGTGGATGGTTTTGCTGGCGTGGTGGATCCCTCTCTGCTGGAGCAGGACAGTGACGTGGACATGCAGAGCATGCTGGAGAGCCTGAAGGGACAGTTCCTCCAGACCTTCAACCTCTCCGGCCTGTCTCCTCTGCCACCGGGGAGTCCCCGTGAGGACCCTCCAGAGTACATGATGGAGCTCTACAACCGCTTCGCCAACGACCACACTACCATGCCCACCGCCACCATCATCCGCAGTTTTAAGAACGAAGGTATGCAATGGCCTGCGTTGTTTAGCACATATCGATATGAATGAATAACATTTTCAGTTAATATCTTTTGAATAATTAGGGTTAGGATTATTAGATTATATATAATTTTTATCCATTCATTTCTTTATGTATTTATGTATTTTGATTATTGATTCTTTTAAGAGTTTAATGTAAGTCCAAAAAGAACACTGGAAACTGTAATACTAAATGTAAAATGGCTGGCTATATCATTATCTATAAGACACGTTTGTCAGTTTGTGGATGGTAACACACAAATTAATACAGTTAAAAAATAAAAGCATTATTCCAGTCTTTGCCTGTGCAGAATGGAAAGCAAGTCAAAACTTTAACTTTACTAATACATTTTGATTCAAGAATACTTTCAAACATTATATAAAGTATGGAATTCAGAAGCATATTTATATTCAGATTAGTAATTATGTATGACAGAATCATTCAATAAAGAAAGAAAATTTGCATAGAAAAAAACAACATGTCATGACACATGTCAGTACGCAAGCACTGTACACAGTTGGATGGATGGATGACCATCCATAACAAGTGACTGACCGTGTAACTTCCTGCTCTCCTCCAGACTTGTCTCCTAGCCTCGTGAGTGACGGAGGTGTGAGGCGCCACCCTCTCCTCTTCAACGTGTCCCTCCCCCACCACGAGCGCATCACAGCAGCCGAGCTGCGCCTCTACACCCTGGTCCAGACGGACCGCCACCTCTACGCCGGGGTCGACCGCAAGGTCACCATCTACGAGCTGCAGCAGCAGGACGGCGGGGACAACGTGACGCAGCAGGAGCTCGGAGGAGACGGCGCAGCCGGGGGAGGAGCGCGGGTGGAGCTGGTGGAGCTGGCCTCGCGGCAGGTCTACAGCACCGACAACGGCTGGGAGGCATTCGACCTCACCGCAGCCATCCAGCGCTGGCACAGGTCTGAGTTCAGCACCACCCACAGGCTGGAAGTTCACATCGCCAGTCTGCCGTCGGATGACACGGCCCAGGGCACCGCAGAGGAGCGGGGAGACGGACTAGTACAGATGGAGACAACAGCCCAGGGAGATATGGAGATCGACACCAGCCCAGAGGACAAGCACAAACCCCTCGTGATCGTCTTCTCCGACGACCAGAGCGGCGACCACAAGGAGGACAAACGGGAGCTGAGCGAGATGATCGGCCACGAGGCCTCCGACGCCGCGCTCCAAGACGACCTGGCGCTGGGCCTCAACGGCCTGTGGGAGGAGCTGGGAAAGGAGGGGCTGCCACTGGAGGAGGACCGAGGGGAAGACGGTGAGCCGAACGAAGAGGCCCTCCTCCAGATGCGCTCCAACCTGATCTACGACACCGCCTCCCGCATCCGACGCAACGCCAAGGGCAACCACTGCAAGCGCCAGTCGCTGTTCGTGGAGTTCAAGGACATCGGCTGGGACAGCTGGATCCTGGCGCCCACGGGCTACGAGGCCTACGAGTGCAGTGGCGTCTGCACCTACCCGCTCACCAAGAACGTGACGCCCACCAAGCACGCCATCGTCCAGACTCTGGTCAGCATGAAGAACCCGCAGCGGGTGGCCCACGCGTGCTGCGTGCCCACCAAGCTGGACCCCATCTCCCTGCTGTACCTGGACGACACCGGCGTGGTCACGTACAAGTACAAGTTTGAGGGCATGGTGGTGGCAGAGTGTGGCTGCAGATAGTCCTGAAATGTCAGCGCGAGCGGGGGTGGAGTCGCACACGTGGCTCACTCGAATCCAGCCCACTGTTTTTTCACAGGTTCAAGATACCCAAAGCGGAATCAGAACAATGCGTTGAATGTGTGTGCCCGACCCGTACTGATTCCTCTTTGTGTGGACAGACTTTCCTGCTGGAGAGTGGAACGCAAAGTATGTGCTGTCTGACCAATTAAAAAGGACTTCAAGAGCCAAGACTCACATCGAAAGATAAAAGAAGGACAGAGAATGCGGGTATGAACCTGAAATCATCCCAGTCAGATAAACTGTGTAGGAGACGTAGAACACAACTCAGAGAAGGCGTCTATTGACAAATGTCTTTTGTAAATGTATATTTTGTTTAAGGAAGGATATATGTTTTATTTTGTACAGTCTATGTCTATAATACCAGTTGGAATCTATAATTTAAGATGAATCCATAAAATGAGTGCAGCGAGTCTGGTTGCAGCTTTGGCCAGTGGCGTGTTTTGACCAGTCAGGATGCAGTATCTAAGGACTTTCCACTTTCCCAGGGAACCCACCCAATCTTAACAGTGGACCCTGAGTCCTGGTGGGAACTTGCGGGATATTGTCTGGTCGACTGTGACACTGATCCGCTGACATCCGTCTTCCTCCCAGCTTATCTGCGGCCTCCCCCATCACGAAACCCTAATCAGCAGCACTTCCTCTGGCCTGGCTCTTTAACAGGCCTCACCAAGGCAATACAAACCTGACTGGAGTCCCTTTTCTCCGGGCTTTTTGTCCCCCTCCCTACCTCGCCCCGTCCCTACCTACCACTGGTACTCAGGTGGCAGGTGAGGGTCATGGTGCAAGAGTTAACTCCCCTAGACCACCTTCCACACTGCAGCCCCTTGGTCACATGCTGCACAAATGGCTCTTTCCCACTGCTCCGGGCCAGGACTGATAAGAAGGTGTTGGGGCTGAGAAACATGCACCGCTGCCGGACGCCATTCCAAGCAGTTTGTGAGGTGCCAGGGCGAGGAAGGTCGACAGGAGAGGGAGGGGAGTGTGTTTCCAAATTCCTGAGCACGGGGAGTCTATACCGGTTCAACTTACCGACCTAATACCATGTGCCCCAAAACAACGTACTTTTCTAGAATCGCCTTCCCTCTACACAGACACACAGACACACACACGCGCACACACACACACACACACACACACACACACACACACACACACACACACACACACACACACACACACACGCATACACACACACTGGATTCACTTTGAATCATCCTCTGGCTGAAAGAAATGTTGAACTGTGTACACATTTGCTTTTAAATCCTTGCTGCTTGAGTTATTTCATAAACTATTTATTCCTTAATTTATTGTTTTTTACCAAAAATTTCTACCGTAGTATGCATAACTTTCTTTGTACAGAATATATTTAAGTTGGCTTAATGGCAATGGCTTTTGACTAAAAAAGAGAGTAAACATTTTTAGGGGGTCAGTCACTGAGAGTCATCTTCCTATGATGTATGTAATGCTTCAGTCTGTATACATTTGCATGTTAAACATTGAATTCTAAACAATGTGCCAAACTTGTATCCATAATGCAAAATCTGAGTGCACAATAGCATGCAACTAAAATTTAAAATTTAATTTTTTGTGTGGATAATGGGTAATTGCTGGTGGCTAAAATTTAAATGTAACTGTTTTGGGAGGCTGTTGGTAACTGTTAGTGGCAATGGTAATTGATATTAACTGACTTTCATATCAAATGGGTGCATAGTTTTGGATTACAAAGACAGGTCATAGTGTCCATGTGACGGCCAAAGCCATGAGAAACTGACTGGAGGTCTTGCTAATAAACTACACTACGTACACTGACATTTTGCAGATGCTGTGAACTGCTCGTACAAAACAACGATTCAAGCTTCATTGTGCTTGGACATTGACAGGTTATAGAGAAATGAGAAACTCTTGTATCTTGTATTTTCTATTCATGTATCAACGCACATTGAGAAATGAATAACATAATTAAAGGGACAAATGTACTTTGCATTCTCTGCGTTACAGTCGTCTCCTGATTGTTCTTATTAAATTGAGCCGTGGTCTATGTCAAAAAGGCAGAGATCAGTCGGTAAAGTCACATGACTCAGTAACCATTTCCTGTTTTTTATGTAATGCCAATGCCCTGAGGTAAGCCAATTCCAGGATTTGAATGAACATTCACTTTTCCATTTGCTGAGTCTAAATAATCCATGCCCGAACACTGAAGAAGGAGGATGAACAAAGGGAAATGCTTCAGCTACTCTAAAAAGAATTCAACTGAGTGATACGGATGATCAAAAAAATGCTCTTATTTAAACGTAATTATAACGATTATAACAAGAAATTACCCTATACCAGGGAATCTGCTTACACATATTTTTGCTTTGAAAGGTAAACACTGCAGCCATTGACTGACCTCCTATGCTAGATGAGAGGAAATGTCATGTAAAAATAGTAGCAGACCAGAGGTCAATGACCCCGAACCAGAACTGGATTTCAGCAGCCCATCATGTGAGCTTGTTAATTGAATATTTACAGAATTCCTGAAGAAATCGTGATCTGGCCACTGTCACAGGGTGGTAAAACTAAATACAATGAAATAGTATGTTAGAATTTGTACTTATGATAACAGCTAATTGCGGAAAAGGTCTGTCCATTCTCCTCCCTTTTCTGTCATGTCGTAAACAAAAAGAATGATGAAACACAATGTGACTGTGCTGATTAAAGATGAAATAATGGATGCTGAATCCCAAATGTATTTATTGCTATAGCACAATAGGTTGTAACCACGTATCTTTTGGCATTTGACGGAGTAATGTTAGCTGATTCTACTTGCTTCTATTACTTACTACTTGCCATCGTTGTTAGATTGCGTTTGCCAACCTACTTACCTAAATTACCTTTTATTGGGTCTATAATCATAACATTGATATTGATAATCTCGCGTGACTAGGGAGGAACATGTCTTTTTCCCCCCCAAAAAGTTGAAATATCCCTTTAAGCTTTGCACTGAGGGAAAACAGTCCCCTGAAATGACTTCTTTTTGCGTGTAGCATTTCTGTACTCCCGTTGAATTGTCAATGCTCGGATAACCCCCATAATAAGGCACCCACGGTTTAGTGAAAGCTGGTGGCATTGTGTGTGCGTGCTTTTTCTGCTGTCGTCCTGCCCATCCCTGACTCTGACGTGGGGATCTAATAGAGCCTGATTGTTTCCGCTTTGGGTCACACTCTTATCAGTCCGTCCCATCGCAACACCTCCACCCTGCACGCGCGCTCGTTCTCCTCCCTCTGGTTGCTGACCTACCCCCGGGGACATACTGAGCAGGAAGCATTGCTCACTCTGAATCGTATGGAATTTTCGTCCGTTTTGAGGTTGGCGTCCCCCACCAAGAGAGACATTGACTTTGTCTAAATAATTAAATACATCCTTTTACAAGTTTGCCAAGATGCGATACATTGTCTGGTTGACATGGGTTCAGAAGAAGTTTATTATGTTAAAGCACTCCGGGTACAGAACATGATCTTGACCTGGGCAATCCCACATAATCATCAATTATCCTCAAGATTGAATTGGGGTCATATTTTTAATCAGCGTACAATATCATGTTTTGTTGAGAACAATGTGCTATTTTGTAGAATTTCGTGTTTGTCCTGATGAATATGGTAAGTTTAATTGACCATTTCAAACTATGACGAAAAATAACCAATTAATGAGAGGGAGAAACCATGAAAAGATCACAATTGTAATGATGACTCCAGAGTCTGAGTCAAAGTGCGTAGAAACAGAAATTTCTGCAGTGAGTTAACTGTAATAATATTGCAAATTCTCATTAGTTGACAAAGTTCTATCAAGTATCCAGGTCTAAGAAAAACAAACAAAGGTGGAACACGTACACAGAAAACTTGTTTTTTTAGGCAGCATGGTGGCTCAATGGGAAGCACTGGTGCCTCAAGGCAAGAAGATCCTGGGTTTGAACGCCACCTGACCTTGGCGTTTATGTGTGGAGTTTGCCTGCTCTCTCTGTGTTTGCGTGAGTTTCCTTTCACCATCATAAAACATGCTCCATTCTCCCACCTGTGGCCTGGCCAGTCACTTCCAATTCACCTGGTGTCGGTCTGCGTATTGTTTGTTAGCAAGTCTGTTGTAATATGTTGAGGCGTGAGCAAGTCTGGTGGTATCAATCAGACGGATTGTATTTTTCGATATATTTATTATTCATGTGACTAAGACACAAACCTCTAGCCTTCAGTGTATCCCAAAAGCACATGCTGTCTCTTTGGTGACCTGGACTTCACTCTGACCCTCCCCTCCCACCTGAACCACATCCCAGGCCGGAACATACGCTGGTCCCACAATGGCTTGGTGAGAATCGTAATGCACTGATTGCTTTGCTGGCATCAATGATGTGAGTACAGCCACCTTTATGTCTAACCCTACACACTCCTGCCTTCTCGGTCTGTATGGTGTCTACGGCCATCCCATTTTGAAGAGCCACCTCCTTTGTCTCAGTGGCTAACTCGCCACTTTCTCCACGGCAGCATCTGAAACATCTCCACACAACATCAGACAATAGTTTTATTTTTCGGTTTTGCCGCCATGGGCTAAAATTGTGCATCGGGATGACGGGAGCTTGTGAGACGCATCTGTGGGGTCAATTACGCTGAACCACTGTGTATCCAGTGGCACCTGAGACAAAACTGTTACTGTATTAGGAAAAACCGGTGACCTTATAGAGCCGGACTCATTTACCAAGCGAGTGAATGAAACGGCAACTTCAAGCTGACTTTTTCAATGGGAATAGTGAATTACAGGGAGAATCAGGAGCCGGGATGACTACCCTAGTCTTAACTCATGGATCGGACGAATGGCTCGCTAGCTTCCCAGTCTATCTCTCGCTTCTTGCACGTCCCTTGTCTTTGCATATCTTCCATTAGATATCTACATTCTTGTAGTATGGACACACAAAGCGTTCCCAGGAGAGGAAACCCCTCTCCTGTTAACATGTTCCACCAGTGAAGTTGCAAAATGTTCCTCTCACTCGTCCTCTGGGCCACCATCGTAATAGGCCCAGTCAAAGGATGTCCAATTAAGGAACTGCCTTTGTCTATTTCCCATGGCTATTCGTTGACTCAACCTGGGGGCTTTGTCACAGGGCAAATTTATCATGGTTAACACACACACACACACACACACACACACACACACACACACACACACACACACACACACACACACACACACACACAC